>VWZO01021770.1:0-14394 GCA_013396975.1 Bucco capensis | reverse complement strand
TTAGTATTAACATGAGGAAGAACTTTTTCATAATAAGGGTGACTGAGCAGTGGAACAGGCTGCCGAGGAGGGCTGTGGAGTCTCCTTCTCTGGAGACATTCAAGAGCTGCCTGGACGCATTCCTGTGTGACCTCGTCTAGGTGATCCTGCTCTGGCAGGGGGGTTGGACTAGATGATCTTTCTAGGTCCCTTCCAACCCCTAACATTCTATGAGTCTATGATTCCACAAGTTGAGTCTGTCTTTTGCCTGTGACCATAACTGGTGAATGAGCCTTCCACGTCCTTTGCCTCCACCCTTGAACCTTTTGTTAGTTTGGGGTTTTTTTGTGGTTTGGATTTTTTTGTCTCCTCATCCCACTGGAGGTAGGTAGAGGGAGAGAGTGAATGAGTGGTGCTTTGTTGCCAGCTGAGTGGTCTTAAACCACAACACACTATATTGAAAAATTGCATAAAATGAATATATGTTTAAGGTATGCTAAAATATGCCTTTTGTTACTCAGCCAGACATTCATCATTCATCTTGTATTAGAGTAAGAATGGCTCAAGGAAAATTGTACTCAAATTTGGACTATAAAGGAGACATTCTAAACCACCACCAAAGCTTGAAAGGCTTAATGAATGCCGAAAATAGCTAGAGCAGTTTTTCCTTTAAGTGTAGCCATATAAAAACATACAACTTAAATTTCAGGTTCTAACAATGCTTCCAATCCGTTTCCAACTTGAGTGTTTCAGGTCTGTTAGAAATCTGTAATTTCCTTGTTTTGTCACAGTTACTGAAGTAAACCAAAGGACATGCTGGGTAGTCAGAGATAACGATAATTTGAAATCTGTTAAGTTATAGAACTCCTTTGACCCTAGTGATTTCATGGAATGTTATCAGGACTCTTTTTCCTCTTACTACTCCTTATGCCTACAAAGAGTCTAGACTGAACTACATGACAAATTTATGTGCAGGAATCCCTAAAACATCAGTTCCTGTGAAAACTGAGAACAGTGTTTGCAATGTGAAGAAAGGGCACTATACATGGGATAAACCAGAGGCTGATATATGCTGATTGACAGGGGAAGGCTTTCAAGGCAGTGTAAGACAGGAAAGAGAAGCATAGTAAAAAACACTGAGATGTATTTGGCTTGAGGAGGGAACCAAGTTTTGTAGGGCTTTGCAAGTGTAGAGATTAGTCCTATAGCAGGAAACATGATATAACAAAGATTTGAAACTTGTGATGGGTTTGAGCAGAATGGCATTTGAGAACATAACCAAAGCACAAGTCGTTCGGGTGTGCTGAATCAGGAGAAAAGCAGGAAAGATAGAAAGAGTGAAAGAGGGAGATGACCATGATTGGATCATTAGTTTCCTAGATGGGAAGGTCAGGGAAGGGATTTACTGCTGTTCTGTGTGATATATAAAAGGTAACAGGAAAGCATAAATCATAATCCCAATGCTTTGGGATTATGAGAAGTGAGAAGCACAGAGGAAAGCAGGAAGGGATCAAGGCTGCAGCTTTACTGACAGGAATTAGTCTTGTTTTCCTTTATCTCTAGTTGCCCTAGAATTCTCTCATGCCTGATCAGGGCTCTATGGTGGTAGTGTCCCGAGCTTCAGGAGAACTCAATAATGTCTATTGGTAGCTAGCAATGGTGTTGTCCCCATGCATATGCATTAAAATGCATGGCTATGGTACCACATACTTGAAATACTAGCAAATGTCTTTAAGTCAGTGAGCTTCAAACACCTATGGAGGCTAATAAAGATCAGAAAACTCCGAAAGTCTAATAGGCCACAAATGGAAGAAGTTCTTCACCATGAGGGTGGTGAGACACTGGAACAGGTCGCCCAGAGAGGTGGTAGAAGCCCTATCCCTGGATGGTTTTAAGGCCGGATGGGGCTCTGGGCAACCTGATCTAGAGGGGGATGTCCCTTCCCATGGCAGGAAGATTGGAGCTAGATGATCTTTAAGGTCACGATTCTGTGATGGAAAAAAGACCCACAAATTTCCATGCACTGCTGCAAGAATGTGAAGAATGTATCTGACACCTCTGGCTGCTATTTATGTACTGTGTTCACCAAATGAATGAGGGGTTATATTGTTATCCAGCTTACCCTCCAGTTTTGGACTCCCTACAGCATGACCCCACACAGCTTTCATAGCATCCTGAGCCAGCTGCTGGCCCACAGATACAAGCCCATGGCTACTGAAATGTCTCAGTCAGTAGAAACACCTGCCTGCAAGGAGTGTGGGCTTGTTTTCTAATAGGTCTCAAGACTGTCCAGCACTGATGGTGCTTGTTCAGATAGAGCTGGAGCATACAAATGATAACACAGGTTTAGACCCTGCATGATATTCTGGGTTTTTATTTGTCATTAAGCTTCGCTTAATATATTTGGACAATCTCTCACACTCAGCAGATTGCTCTACAGATCCTTGAGCATTGTATTAAGAGACAGGATTCCAAACCATCCCAAATGCCTGTCAGCAGTGAATGTAATCTGTTTAAAATTAAAACAAATATTATGACCAGAAATGTGTAAAACCTACAGTTCCAGAATGAAACACCATTTACCTTTGAGGAAATTTTAATATGAATTGAAATATCTTTTCTTTAAAACTGCAGAGGAAGATGGGAGGAAGGTAGTTTTTACCTCAGTTGATGAGGTTTGGGTCAGAGATCAGTTGAGCAAACTGGACATCTGCAAGTCCATGGGCCCAGATGGGATGCACCCGAGAGTGCTGAGGGAGATGGCAGAGGTCATTGCTAGGCTGCTCTCCATAACCTTCAAGAGGTCCTGGAGAACGGGAGAGGTGCCTGAGGACTGGAGGAAGGCCAATGTTATCCCAATCTTCAAAAAAGGGCAAGAAAGATGACCCGGGTACCTATACGCCTGTCAGCGTCACCTCCGTCCCTGGTAAGGTGATGCAACAGCTTGTTCTTGCCACCATCTCCAAGCATTTGGAGGAGAGGAGCCTTATCACAAGTGGTTAACATGGATTCTGTAAGGGGAAGTCATGCTTGAATAATCTTATAGCCTTTTATGATGGCATAACTAGGTGGATAGATGAGGGGAAGGCAGTGGATGTGTTTTTACTTGACTTTAGCAAAGCTCTCGATACTGTCTTTCATGGCATCCTCATTGCCAAACTTAAGTAGTATGGATTGGGAGACTGTGCTGTGAGATGGATTGGAAACTGAATGAAGGACAGAGCCCAGAGAGTTGTGGTCGTTGGAGCAGAGTCTAACTGGAGGCCTGTGATTAGTGATGTCCCCCAGGGGTCAGTGCTGGGTCCAGTACTGTTCAATATATTCATCAATGATCTGGATGAAGGAGTAGAGTGTACCCTCAGCAAGTTTGTGGATAATACCAAGCTTGGAGGAGTGGCTGACACACCAGAAGGCTGTGCTGCCATCCAGCATGACCTGGACAGGCTAGAGAGATGGGCAGGGAGAAACTTAATGCAATTAAACAAGGGTAAGTGTAAAGTACTGCACCTGGGAAAGACCAACGCCATGTATCAGTACAGGCTAGGGACTGATCGGTTGGAGAGTAGCTGTGGGGAAAAAGATCTAGGAGTCCTGGTGGATAGGAGGATGACCATGAGTCAGCAAGGTGCCCTTGCCATCAAGGAGGCCAATGGCATCCTGGGATGTATTAGGAAGAGCGTGGCCAGCAGATTGAGAGAGGTTATTCTCCCCCTCTACGCTGACCTGGTGAGGCCCCACCTGGAATACTGTGTCCAGTTCTGGGCCCCCCAGATCAAAAAGGATAGGGAGCTGCTGGAGAGAGTCTAGTGCAGCGCCACCAAGATTATTAAAGGAGTGGAGCATCTGCCCTATGAGGACAGGCTGAGGGAGCTGGGTCTCTTCAGCCTGGAGAAGAGGAGACTGAGAGGGGACCTCATTAATGTTTACAAATATGTTAAGGGCGAGTGTCAGGAGGAGGGAGCCAGGCTCTTCTCAATGTCATCCAATGTTAGGACAAGAGGGAATGGGAGCAAGTTGGATCACAGGAGGTTTAGTATTAGCATGAGGAGAAACTTCTTTACAGTGACAGTGACGGAGCACTGGAACAGTGATGCCTAAAGATTTGGTCACATTCTGTAGATTTCTAGGATTATTAGAGACATATGAAGCTTCCTGAATTGTTCACATATGAGAAGCCACTATGCCTATTCCTAAGGGATTGTTGTGGATGTTCTCATGCCTCGCCAAGGACATGGTATTTTGAAGAAGCCACCTGCAGATACCCTGAACACAAAACAACAGAAGAGGGCCAAGCCCCACATGGGCCCTCTCCGAGGGGCCAAACTGAAGACCACCGGGGGTGGGCCATTGGAAAACCTAGTGCCAGGGTTGGCTATAGTTATCAATATGTTAATTACCAATAAAATCTATAAAAGGTGCAATCCCTGGGGGGCGTTGCGCACGTCCATATTGAAAATCCTGAGGGTGTGGAAGCTTCCAATTAAAGGTAACTCTATCTTTCTCCATTAACTCTGTGCCAAGTGCCTATTTTTCAGAATTTTCAGCATCAACAGGCTGCCCAGGAGGGCTGTGGATTCTCCTTCTCTGGAGACATTCAAGAGCTGCCTGGACACGTTCTTGTGTGACCTCGTCTAGGTGATCCTGCTCTGGCAGGGGTGTTGGACTAGATGATCTTTCTAGGTCCCTTCCAACCCCTAATCTATAGTGTGATACTTTTCAACAACACATTGTCAATTTGGGCCCATATCTAGATGGGATGAATAGGGATTATATTTTATTCATCATGTAATCTTTTAAGGTGGTAGTCCCAGAGACAATGAAGGAAACTTTATGAGTCTTCTGTGTATAAAACTTTGAAAGATATTGCTTTAGATAACTTGTTTAAAAAAATGCATTTTTTAACTAATCAGTGTATTCTATACTCTGTCACCTAGATTTTTTTTTTTCACCTTATTTACACAAATTGGAAAAAGCTTTAACGGTTCTCACACTCACCTCAGGATGTGCCTAAGATACTCTCATGTACTTTAATTGAAGTAGAGCATTGGTTAGTAATTTTTCAGGTGGTTAGGTAGACACATAATAGCAAAATGGGTCTAGTTTTTTCTCTTCTGGATTTCTAGGGTACTTTCAAGCTTCTTGGAAACAAATTTATGACATGGATCTTATACTTCCTGCCTCTCTATCATTTCCTCAGAAGACTACCAACTGTATGGGTCTAAGAGAAGCCCGTTGCAGTCTGAGTTACTGCTAAAGTACTGGAAAACTTGGGGGGGGGGAAGGGATACATGAGAGCAAATGTCAGCAATAGGAAGTTTGCTGTAGGAAAAGGAAAAAAGTACTCAATAGCCCCTTGCTGAAACATTTACAAATACAGTCAACAGGATCAATAATACATGTAAATATAGAAATACACATTGCATTGGGTCAGCTAGCACAATCTAGATGTCTGAGAGTTCCCCTCTCAGAAAAAGGGAAATTTTCATCATTGCATGAATAAACAACCCACACATGTTCTCTGCATCCAATAGCTTCCACGATGTATTGAAATTCTTCAGTCTTTGATGATGAGGCCTTACGTATTTGGATGAAGTCTGGTATTGTCCTAGTTTGAGTCAAAACAAGGTATTCCATACCATATACATCACATCCAGTCCCTGGAACTCTGACACCAATCTTGAGCCCCAGGGTCTCTTACATTAGGCTTAAGACCCTAGCAAGGCAGGTGCATGATTAAGCTATTTAGCACCTAAGTAAGAGCCAATACAAAAATGGAGAGGTTTGGACCTCCAGCTCACTTAAGATTGAGCACCTGAGCTACCTGGGGTGGTAGACTGGTAACTCTCCTTGTGAGGATCAGAAGCTCAGCTCTGCTGCTACAGGACTCAGTCTGTTCTGCCTTTGATCTCAATCCAAGAGTTCCTGAGTCCTGTTCCAGGATCCAGCCCCCTGAGTCTGAGTCCCGTCTGCTGCTGAGTCCTTCTGCTAAATCATCAGTGATCATGGTAATGTAGTTGCCATCAAGGGGGGGTTTGAGTGTGATATTGGTTTTGTGTGTGTGTATATATATATATATATATATCATTTCCTTGCTATTATTTTCATTAAAGTAGTTTAAGTTTCATTTCCAACCCACAAACCTCTCTCTCTGTTAATTTCCCCTTTTCCTTCCTGGAGTGGGGGAAAAGGGGATAATAGAGAATATCTGTCACTGGGTTAGTGGTTGGCCCAGCCCTAACCCTTGACAGGCATTTCCAAAGAGGCCTATAGGAATTCAAAACAAATGCAGCCTTTGCATGATGCTACAGTTGCACAGAACTCTTAAAAGGAAGCACTGCTTGTAAGATTAGGGTCTTTTTAATACTGTGAAAATTAAGACAACGACATGGGTTGTAAGAAAAGAGATAACATTTCTGTTGAGGGGATTCATATACACTTTATGTAGGAGCAATAGTCACAGAATTTTAACTGCTGACTTACACAGGTTCAGGTTTGTGGTTCAGGTACAAGAACCAGGCTTCTGCTTCTAGAGGATCTGTGGCAGGATGTGAAAACTGAGCAGCAGTATCTGAGACATAATTCATAGGGTATGCTGCAAAACAGTATCAGCAACCTTCAGCAATCTGAGATGTTGAAGTGCAACAAATGGATATGCAAAAAAATTAAGTTTTTCAGAGCAGTCCTTTCTGACCCTTCTCATTTTCTTAAAATCTGTTAACAGTGAGGACACTTGCATTATAGAACAAGGCATTAAAGCTAGTTTTAGTCCTGATGTTACATTCTTCCACAGCTTGCTAGCTTACAGTGTACACAGAAGGTATTAGATCCTATAGATACAGTATGGTACAGGAAAACTGTGTTGGGTTGCTTGTTTACTATGCAGTCTAGCTACTCTCAGAGCTGCCTTTCTATTTATTCTCATAGGTGTCACCTTGTATTTGGCTGTACCTGTACAGTCCTATTTAGGAGCTGTAAATCAGAGCATAACCAGGCCATGGTCACCCCCACTCAGCTGCCTGAGCTGCTCACCCATCAACTCTTGAATCAACATTGTTTACAGCTCAGAATTTTAAGTGTCATTGTTTGCCTTAAAAATGCAGTGATGATTGGGAGGAGTTTATGAGCTGGAATAAGCCAAAAGCAGCTGCCAGTAACCTTCCCACTTGCTGAAAGCTAAGTCATTCCTCCTCCATCGGAGTCTTCAGTAGGTGAACCTGTCTCTTTCCGACGATTCTGTCCTAAGCCATATGTAGAATTCTTCCAAACTCTCAGAGTCATAGAGTTTTTATTCACAGAGATTTTACACTGACTATCTAATCATTGCTACAAATCCTGAAAAGCATCAGTTCTACTCTTGATTTTGGCAGAATTATCTAGAATAATTCCCATGACCAATAACCCCTTCTGAGCTATGTTGGTCACCTCATATCTGACCCATACAGTGTGAGCTTGCTTTATAGAATACAATGCTGACTTTTCAGAAAAATACCTAAGAACTATCCAAGAATATTATAGTTGCACCATTACCCTTATGAGCAACTTTGTAATTTAACAAGAACTTAAACTATTTTTTCCATAAAGCCACATCAGCTGCTGCTGCTATATTCCTTATTGCATCCTGTATCAGCATTTAAAATTGTGACTGATTTCAGATAAATCAGTCTATTTTTTTGTGATCACTTGTCCAATATGAATACTTACAGTCAGTCTTCATACCTTGCAGAATTTCTGCAATAATTTAAGCTTTAATAAAAATTAATAAGGTTTCATGCTTCCTAAGATCACACATGCAAATTCCTTTAGGTCCCCCAAATTCAAGTTTTTTAAGACCTGTGTAGTGCAAGATGTTTCTCTGTAAGAAAAGTTGTTCAATATCCTTCTTCATAATGACTAGGAAGGCACTTAGTAATCACTATATCACACATTCATCATACATTATTTCTAGTATAGAACAAATTTATTTATTAACCTGGTCTACTTCTTTGTATCAACAGTTTTTAAAAAAAATCTAGATATAATAGGCCTATAATAGTTTTGAGGTTTAGAAAACTTGAGCTGCTCCTAAAATAGCCAACCATGCATATTCCTTGGTGTTTTAATCCATTTTTCTATGCCTTATAACTTGTAATGATTGCTAGGTTCACCTTTTTTCTACTTCTTGCACATATTTATTTCAAATTGCTGTATTCACTTCCCTATCAAACTATATATGTATTTTTCTGCATTTCCCCCCTTTCTTCATCATATCCTAACTTCTTTATAGACGACTTTTTCTTTATAGACTCGCTATACTTTGATACAGTTTTTCTATGTAATTTTTCTTTTCACTTAGTCATTAATTTTCCTTAGCTTTTGGGGGATCAAGTCAGAACATACGTCTTGGGAACATGAAGACATAGTGTCCATGTGTGTGTATAGTATGGCTTGCAACCTTGTTTGCACATACTAAATGTAGTCATACCAAAAATACTCAGGCAAGCACTGACTTCCATTCTAGCAATTGTCTTTACCATAATAAGGTCTGAAGTTGTTAGTTTCCCGAATAATTTTTTTTTTTTGTCAGAAAATAAATAGCTAGGATTTTTAGGTACTCTAATAATGCTTTAGTGCATAACTCCAAGTTAGATATCTGATATGAAGTTCCTCATAATAACAATTTTCCTTCCCAAAATTATGAGGAGATTGTGAAAGGAAAAGTTATCTTGTTATCTTTAGTCCTGACTACTGTGCAGGAAGTTCTCACTAGTAAACTGAGTTTAAGCATATTCCTATTACATTGATCCCTATGCAGTTACTTTCCTATGAGAAGTTTAAAACATCTTTAAACTGTTTAAATACAGTTTAAAACTGTATTCAATATTCCGTGTCCTCATTTATTACTCTATTCCTAGCAGGCTAACACCTCTGCCAGGACGAGGTCCTTTATTATTTACAGGAACTGAAGGAGCCTAACTTTTTAAACTCAATTACAAATGGCCTCTCACTGTCCCTTGTAAGATATTTCCTTCTGGACACAGTCTGTCATATCTCTGGAAATGGAGAGAAAGAATTGAGGTGTGACCTGACACACTTTTGCCTTCTATCTCACGACTCTAATAAACTGAGTGGTTTTTCTGAGCATTGATCAGACTGGTATCAAAATAATACAAAGCACATTAAAAGTAGTTGAAGCCCAAATTTTCATAAAGTAAACTAAGCAAACTGAACATCTTGTTTTCAATTCCCCCTGAAATGAAAAGAATCAACTCTGCAGTGAACAGCGGTCTATGCTTAATCTGATGGCCACAAGAGGGTACAATTTGTAAACTGTAGATTAATACAACGGTCCCACGGAGGTTTATCTAAGTCAAAACAATCTTTTCTGAAGTCACAAAAAACTACCCCCAGAACTGTCTAAGATAAGTTCTAGCACACCTTCTCAGGTACCTCCCCACGTGGGCTACACAGGTCACCAAACAAAAGTGATGTTCCCTTTTACAGGCATTTGCTGTGTGATGGGCCCATAACCTGCCGTACTCAGATAACTCAGTCTTTTCAAACATTTTGTTGCATTAGCCAAGAACACTGTAGTAAGAAAAACTGAGCATGACATACTTTCAGCTACCTTATCGGTGATGAAACAATACTCTTGAAGGCATTTGTATTCTTAACTAGTACTTAGCATCTGCCTTCAAAATTGATACCCACTTGCCTGATGTACTCAGATGAAGCTATGTGACCTTTGCTTTCAGGCCTGGCTCTGATGCCTATCTTTCTCATGGGGCAAGCAAAATAGATGATGGGAAAAGAGTGCTTGACTGGAGGCTTCCTCATGATGCATAATTAATTCTGGGATGAAAGTTTGTAATCTGTGGTTTTGGCTCTAACCAGTTGCAGTGTATCAATACTTGTTTGAAAGTAAAAAAGTAAAAATAAATCCATCTAATTGAGTATACAAGTTGCAATGAGCTCCCGTGTAGATAGTGTACCTAGAATATACTCTGGAATGGACTCTCTCTTGCAGCCTGTGGGGTCCCACATGCACTAGTGTTTTTTGCATATTTTAGAGAAAACTGACAAAACATATGTTCAGATGTTGGCAGCAGTGGCAAAAGCAGAGACTCAACAGCTTCTGTTTGTTATTGCAATTGTTAGATCTTATCTCTGCCTATAGAGATCCAACAGCCGCTCAACCAGATGTTGTTTAACTTTTGGATCATTTGGCGATATGACTGGGGGGAGAAAAAAAGTAAAACAAGACACCGTTTTACAGGGGATCGGTCCACTTGCGCTCACAACGCAGACACCTGACACACGGTCCCAGCCAGGGAGATGAGGGGCAGCAGCAGCTCCCCGAGGCCTCCTCTGCGGCGGGACGCGGGGCCTCGCGTTGCTCACCTGCGCACATGTGCGCCTGCCGGCGGGCCCCGCCTCGCCACCGTCGCCGCGCTCCCGGTCACCTCCCGGCCCTCTCCCGGCCCGGCAGTACCGCCCAGGTCCAAAGCGCAGAGCCCGGGAACAGCTGCTGCCGGGCGCGGCAAGCAGCCGGCACTGTGCCCCCACGCCACCGGCCTGTGTCGCACCGCCCTTCCGCTCCCTAGGCCCGCGGTAACGGCCCGGCCAGGGCCAGCACAGATCTCAGAGCAATCCAGGCAGGGCGCTGCGTGAGGGTGGTGCAAGGCGCGCTGCGGTGCGGCAAGGCTGCCGGTGCTGCGTGGGACCTGGCGGCGTGTACCCGCCCGTGGGCACAGAATACATTCCCTGTTCTACTCGGGGCCGCTGGCCCTTTAAATGGTGGCGGGCGGCCCGTGCCGCCGCTGGATGGGAGACCCCGCGCCTCCAGTGAGAGGTGAAACCAAGATGGCGGCCACGCAGTGACTGAGGTGGAGACGGAGCCGGTGGGAGCCGGGCAGGACAGGCTGTGTTGCACCGCTCTGTTGCCGCTCGCCCCCTCCGCAGGGCTGAGCGTCTTTCCGCTGGTCGGGCTGCTGAGTGCCTGGAGCGCAGACACGTCGCAGGGTGACCTAAGGAGTCGGAACTGAGCCGCCGCAGCACCGGGAGGAGGAGGAGGAGGAGGAGGAAGAAGAAGAATATGGCGGCGGAGTCGGGTTGGGAGTGAAGCCGCCGCCTGCGACGGGAGCCCATGGGGGAGACGGGGCGCTGAGCCCGCCCGCCCGCTTCATCCCGCCTCGGGACAGGCAGTGCCCGCAGGCCCTGGCCGGCCCAGGCGGGAAGAAGGGCGGCTTCTCGAAGCCCTGCGCTGACGGACGGCGAGCGAGGGGCTTCGGGCCTGGGCAGCTGCTGCACAATAGAGCCGAGTTCCAGGCCGGGACAAGTGGCCCCTCTCCCGCCTGCGTCCGCCCGTCTGCTTCACCGAGGGCTTTGCCAGCTTCTCGCCTGCTTCTCTCGTCAGAGCCCCGGTCTCCAGGGTCGCCTGTTCCTGTCACACCGTGCCGGCTGCCCCTTGCCTCCCGTGCCATCTGCTGTCCACCGGCTGCTTCCACTCCCGTGGATCCACTTCTACCCCAGGATCCCTTCTTCACCTTCCCTTCTGCCTGCTCATCACCCTGCAAAGAGCCTCTCTTCTCTGCGGCTGTTCCCTGCGTAGGCTTGCTCGCCTTTTGTGCAACGCCTGACTGTTCCTGGAGCAGCTCCCCTTTCACATCTCCACCTCTTTTCTTGTTTCCCCCTCTTCCCCTGTGCCCCTCAATCCTGTTATCCTCGATAATGCCGATCCTGTTGGAGCACTGAAGAGGAATAAGAACACCTTGCTTGCGTGCCCCTGTGGGGCTGCTACCTTCTTTCCCGCTCCCCTCCTTTGAGGGGGGCCTAGCCCCCGACCAGCCTGCTTCTCCAGCAGTTGCAAGCCAGAGTGGTGGCTGTGGTGTGGTAGGCGGCAGGATGACTGACACCCGGCGGAGGGTGAAGGTTTACACGCTAAATGAGGACCGCCAGTGGGACGATCGAGGCACAGGACATGTGTCCTCTTGCTACGTGGAGAGGCTGAAGGGCATGTCCCTGCTAGTCAGGGCAGAGAGTGATGGTAAGTGTGTATGTCTGAAGGTACAGTCTTCCCTCATCCTACCCAGGAAAGGAACCGGGCTTACCGTTTTTTCTGTTGCCTTAATGTTTTACTGTGTAATTCAAACGTGATTTTAAAAAGCAAGTAGGCACTAACCGTAGTTTATTCCTGTTAGGCCAAGTGTGAGAAGTGGAAGATTGCCATCAAGTGCAAGCCTAGTAGGCAGTTGGTTCATAGTGAATACACAGTTTTGCATACAAAATGCATTCAGGTCTTGTAAATCTTGTATGGGTTTGGATATCTAGTGATCTATCACTAGGTGCCCAGTGCGCTCCAGTTTCAAAACTGATCATTTTGATGTATCCTTGCTTAGATGTTTCTGGAAACAATCTCCTGGTGAAAGGAATTGATTCAAAACTTACGGTTTTTACTATAAAATTTTAAAAGATTATTGGATGGCTAACGCCTCCCCACCAACCGCCGTTTTCCTTTCTTTGGTAGCAATAATTATGCAAGATACTCTAAAAGCTATCAACAGTTATCAAAGTATAGTTGTTATAGTAGGAAAGAAAATAAGGTGGACAGAACAGCATTTTCATATACTTTTTTTTTAATGGAATAGTAGTTTGCATTCTTTCTGCAGTTCTAGGTCTTCCTGTAAACAGATTTAAAACAATGCATTATCAGCTTCCTTCACATTTTCTGAAAAGACAATACTGTAGATTGGGTAGTAGTAAGTGTTTGTGCTACCCTTGATTATTGGTTGAATTCATGACTGCTATGATCAGAGTAGATCTTAAAATGTATACTTTGCAATATCTATCATGTACCATTTTGCTGGTAAAGTCTGTCAGTGCATGACTTACTGCTTCATTAGATACATAGCTACAGTATCTAGTAACTTACAGATCAAGTTGTAGCTTGTGACTGTCAACAGACCTTGTAATTTTCTTTATTCGGCTTTTTCTTTGTAGGAAGTAGGATGGAAAGCAACTTGAGAATCATTAATTCTTACTGTCTGAGAAAGTTCTGACAAACTGTGTAATAATTTCTACAGCAAAGATCATAAACTAATATGAAGAAATCAAACTTTCATCTGAGCAGGATTTTTGTAGTTGAGCTTCTGATAAGCATAAATCTCAGGGTTTTGTAGTTTCTTTATTATATTTTAGAAAGTTAAACTGATACTTGATTTTTATTTTACACTGAAGAAGACACATGTATCGTTTGGCCAGCTTCATAGTGTAAGAGAAAATACTCAGAATGGGAATAGTTTAATTTCAACATGAGAGGTAAAAAGAAGGTTATCAGTAAATTTTGAGGCTAATCTTTACTGTGTTTTGTTGTAGATACAGTCCTTTCTATCTACATGGCCGATGTGCTCGTGTTTAAAATCTTCACATCTTCTATACACTAAACAATTCTCTGACTTTTTTTTATTCCCTTTAGAAAAAAGTAGCCCGTTCAAAGTAAAATCCTTTTATTGAGTTCCAGTGGGATATGTATGCTGAAGACTGATTAGAATCTGAAATGAACTGTTGCTACCAGTTTGTTCTAAATGAGCATTTGTAAGAAGGAAAATACAAATTGGTATAAATGATCCCAAAACAAAGATGAAGTCATTACTTTGTGTGGCCTAGAGAAGGTACTCTAATCAAAGCAGAAGTGGCTCAAACTTGCTGATGGCACCTAATACACGGAAGTATATTTAACAGGATACACAAGACCTCTCTCGAATAGTGTTGTACTTTAAGAGTACTGAATAATATAGAGAGCATAAGTTCTTAATTTAGTAGGTAGTATCAGTCCTGGGTAAATGTGCACTCTATTAATAGGCTAGTTTTTCTAACTTTCTTATGTAAACACCTCATAAAATTTCATTTATGTTTTATTTACTCACAGTGTCAGTTGTTTGTGGGCTAATTTTGAAGGCAAATGCAGTCATTTTTACATGTCAGCAAATGGTTTGGAAAAATGTTATGCTAGACTTGTATTTTAGGTACCAAGCCATTTGTGTGTTCCCTTGCTTACCTTTTTCCTTGCATGAAGTAGTTGACTGTGACTTTTTTTTCTTCTAGCTACCAGAAACATACAACTGCTAGGAACCTGACCTATATACAACATTTGCCTCCATGTTACCATTACTTTCTTGTACTGTCTGTCTTTGTCAGCTCCTCCTCTTTCCACAATAAAACTTCTTCCTTCCTCCTTTTCTAAACCAGCTTTTCCTAGCATCTGAGCTGAGATTTATCCTGTGGACGCTGGCATGTTCTTACGGACTTACTCCAGGAAGCTATCTGAAAAACTTGGGATCTGCCTGAGTTGAGGGCTCCATTTCCTGAGTTGGGGAGGCTGTGGGGGATGTTAGTAATAGTTCTGCTCTGTATGGGAAATTCTCACTGCTGTTAAAGGGC
>VWZO01021769.1:0-12081 GCA_013396975.1 Bucco capensis | reverse complement strand
CACATGAAAGACTGCTGATATTATTATTATTTTGAACATGGAACCTTTAGTGCATACCTCCAGACCACCAAAAAAAACCAACAACTGTGCAAATCATATGTGGTTTAATAAAACATTTATGTCTATTCACAATGAATTAACAGAGGGACACACACTGTTTTCCTAGTAATACTTTGATTTGGTGTCAGTCAACGGAAGAGAGAGCATGTAAGGAACAGGTCATTGAGGTAGATTTCATCATGTGACACACGGTCACTAGGCTAGTGACCTTGCTTTTCCAGAGGACTTGAAAGCAAAGCCAGATTTTTGTGAGCAATTCATTTCCTCCCTCTGGTAAATAACCATTTCATATATAAGCACAACTTACATTTCAGTCATTTCATTCCCTGCCAAACTCTCACAGATGTGATCGCAACTGTATGTAATATATACTTTTTAGTTAATTCTTACTATGTTTTACCACTTGAAGTGGTTACAGGACTAGGATGTATATCAATGGACAGATTGTCTGAATAACAGTGTGCTGGCTGAGCTAATTTTCATCCTCCCGATTTCCAGATTTTTCCCCCTGAAATTTTTATTCTCTGTTGACTTTTAGTTTTATGGTGTAAAATAACTTTATCTTTGGTCATTGCCTAAGTAGTAAATTCTACGAGAGTTGAAAACATAATTGCAAGCCACTGCATCCAAACATTAAGTGATGTTCTCAGAAGATACATTTCATGCATATTTTCTGTTTCTTCGCATGAGGCAGCTTGGTTACAGTTTAATTCCCCATGCACTCAGGCTATTAGCTGAGAAAAACATACTATGCAGGTTTTTTGAATGGAGTATTCCTATATTCTTAATTGATTAATCAATCTTACATATCTACATAAGTTCAAAAAGGTTGTGTGTCATTCTAAATATCCTGTAGCTGCATACGGATATATTATCATAGAAACGTAGAATTGTAGAATGGCTTAGGTTGAAAGAAACCTTTATAGATCATCTAGCCCATCCCTCCTGCTATGGGAAGGGATGTTTCATTAGATCAGGTCACCCAAAGCCCTGTCAAACCTGACCTGGAACACTTCCAGTGATGGGACATCCACAGCTTCTCTGGGCAACCTCTTCCTGTGCCTTCACAATCCTCACAGTTAAGAATTTCTTCTTTATGTCCAATCTGAACCTACCCTATTTCCGTATAGAACCCTTGCCCCTTGCCCTGTTACCACAGGCCCTGGTAAAAGGGAGGCTAAAAGGCAGGATAAAAATTCTGTAGAAGAGGAGGCTCAGGGGAGACCTTATCTCTCTCTACAACAAGATGAGGAGATTGTAATACGGTGGGGGTTGATTTCTTGTCCCAGGTAACAAGCAACAAGATTAGAGTAGATGGTCTCAGGTTGCACCAGGGCAGGTTTGGGTTGTATATTAGGAAACATTTCTTCACTGAAAGAGTGTTTAAGCTTTGAAGATGCTGCCCAGGGAAGTGGTGGAATCACCATTCCTGGAAGTGTTCAAAAAATGTGTAGATGTGGCAATGTAGGGACATGGTTTAGTGGTGGACTTGTCAGTGTTAGGTTAATATTGGACTCAGTGATCTCAGAGGCCTTTCCCAACCTTAATGATTCTATGAAGAAGTCTCCCTCTGTCTTTCTTATAAGCCTTTATATACTCATAAGTAAATGATTATATTACAAAAATAAAATAAAGATAGAAAAATATTCTTGGTGGCCTCTACAAACACCAGATAGTAAATACCACTTGTGTAGCCTCTCCAAAAGTGTGTGTGGTTTCACACAACAAGGCAAACCTTTTTTTTTCTGTAACATCAGAAACTTTACTTCAGAGCAATCATTTCTTCTTGAAGTCTGAGAGTAATTCAGCTCTTATTTACTCAAGTCTCCATTCCCTAAGGTATGGATAGACAACTATGGTAGGGGACACTAAACTGTGTAGGATCTGTACTTGTGAGCACCTGTTTGTGTATGGATGTGCACCGTAGTGCTTGTGTCATAGCTGGGTCCTTAGAGTTTGATAGTTATTTAAGGTTTTAATCACAGACACACCTACCTGCAAAAGAGTAATCACTTCACCAAAATTGATTTAAAAAAAAAAAAAGGAAAAGCCAAATGGTATCAAACTGAGAGGAGAGAAAACATGACATAAATGTTTTTATCCTTTTTTTTTTTCACCTGGATTACAGTGACTTCTCACGAAAAAATAATAAACCTTCTTACTTTACCAATCATGTAACCATGCTTTTTCAGAAGAAAACTCAGAGCTAGTCTTTTGTGGTTTTTTTAATCTGTAAAGTATATCCTTTTTTACTGGTGTTTTTAACAGCAAGCCACGCAGCTTTCATTAATCATCTCCAATTGTTTCTGAGAGCAACATTAGGTTCTGAAAACCAGGTCAAGGCAAAATTTCAGTGTTTACAGCTTTAACTTTACTTGCATGGATTTCAGCGTAGGAGGATTTTCCAGGTCTGCAAGCAGTAGAAGTGTGGAAACTGGTGACATCTGAAAGTGGGCAAACAGCTTTGACATGTGTTTATGAAGATGCTCCCTCAAATACATTTAGCACCTTCAAAATCAGAGCTAGCCGGTTCACTTTAATTGGGTTGAGTTTTCAAAAGGGTATTTGACCTCATATCTTTTGATACAATACAACTGAGAGCAAAGCAGTAAACACCAAGAATATGGGCACGAATCTCGTAGAATTCCTAAAATCAGATTAAATATAAATAAAGGATGTTGCAGTTGAAGGTTGAATATGTGGAATGTGTGATGTCAGACAGCTCTCATCACCTTCCTACCCAAGCAAACCTCTGAATAAGGAACATTGACTATTTCTAACCTGAGTATTCTTCATAATCTCTTTCTGGTAGAATTCTAGGCAGTAGAATTTTCTACGTCAGTCTGAATAACCCTAGAAACAGAGGCACTGTGCTACCCAAGGCTTATACAAATGTACCAGAAACATAATTTTGTTGTTGTTGTTTGTTTTGCTGGTTGTTAGGTTTTTTGTTTATTTGTCTGTTTTTCTCCTTAAATTTAGTGTCAATTCACTAGCATTTCTTCAACATTTTGGCATTTCTGTTAGATGTCGGTAAATTAAAATTCTGCTTCATTGTTAGTTTCATGGAATCCAGACTATTTTTTTTCTATTCTTCTATGCTTAGTTTGAAACATACATAGGTATTCTGGGTATTTCATCTGGATTTATGCTGAAGTATTAACTTTAATTGGGAAAAGAAGTGATTATGGAAAACATTTGTTGAAAGAGCTTTAAACAACCCTGCAATCATTCTGATTTCCTTTCACTTCACTAGCGGCTTTTATTTTCATAATTTCTTTCACTCAGAACATTTTTAATACTGGTATAACTTTTTTTCCCCTTATATTTGAATAGAATAGATCATGTATTGTACTGTATTGCTTAGCTATTTTTTCTGCATCAAATAACAAATGAAGCACATATTTCTTTTATTCCCTCTTTTTATTTTTTATGCATTTGTAGTGTAAACTTTTCTATATTGGAAAAGAAAGATATTGCACAATGTTATTTTCATTAGTACTAAAGAAGGTGAAATTAATGTTCACAACACAGTTACACATTAATTGCATTAATGCAGTGAAGCTCGGTTGGGTAGCCTAAATTATGTAGTATGTATGTAGCAAGACAACACACTTGCCATGTTTCCAGTAACTGTGGTCATGGACATACTTTCAAATAATCCTTTAATGTGCACCTCTTATTACAAAAGCCTAGTTATTAACTAATGGAGCTAAGGAAGTAGCTGGCTTGTATTGCATGCTGATTCTTATATTTTTAATCTATGTTGATTACAATGTAAAATCATAGAAGAATTTAGGTTGGAAAAGACTCTTAAGATCATTGAGTTCAACTGTAAACCTTACACTACCAAGTCCAAAAAAAAGTCTAAGCATCCGAAAAAACTACACTAAATTCCAGTATCCTTAAACTAGTGTTACTTTGCCTAGATACTGTTAAGTCAAGAAAAAATAGGTTTGAGCCATCAGACAATATGAATTGTGAGCACTGAAGGACAAACTGAAATGGATCAAACTTCTCCTGACTTCTCAGATTTCTGTTTTACATCAGTCAGAGGGGAAAAAAAAATAGTCTGTGCAAGTGCTAGGTAATTGTAATTGTTACAGATGGAAGATGTTAGAGGTTAAAGATAGCAAACACAGCAGGGGCTGTATCAGAGAGCATTTTATACTGTCATCCTCTTTTCTTTCTCAATGGGTTTATATCTCAAACTCTGATATGGCAACCTCTGCCTCACTCTGACCTTCTCTTGGAGAAAAGGTTCTGGGGATTATCAGTAGCCTTCCCCTTGCAACACACCTGAAGAGCCCTGCCTTTCTCTCCTCTTGCACATTTTCTGGATTTCACTTCTCCAACTGAATACTCTGCAACTGATTTTCATAGTGAATCTATTCAGGATGACTATGGACAGGAAGGGTGTGATCTACACAAGGCTTTTCTAAGGAGATTGTATCAGGATATTGCTTTTGACTTTCAGTGAATAAAAATGTGAATTAATCAGTCTTTCTTACAGGTATTGGATTTTAGCTGTAGCAAGTGATTTCTGATTTCCTGTTAGAAATGACTTGTCTTTGCATTAATGTAATTTTCCTTTATGGTATTAGTCAGAGATACTCCCTGTGAATTAAGGTTACCCAGAAATAATAAATCTGTTTTGTAGGTCTTCTATCTTTACATTAGGGTAGTAATCTGTTATTACAAATGTAAATAAATATTGACCTCTGGTGTTACAAAAAGAAATCTTTCCACATTCCATATCTAGTCTGAAACTAATTACGTGTTTGAGTGGGGCAAATAAAATACACTTTTTTAATGTATACTTGTATATATGTATTCACACACTATGATTGATTTTCCTGATGAAACTGCTACATGCAAATTTAATAAACAGTAGAAAAAGATTGATTTATCTAGGTTTTCTTTTTTTTTTTTTTAATAATTTGCTGCACAGCTTGTCCAGAAAAAATTAAAAAGAACTTGTAGTAATGGGTGTTTCAGGTGCATAAATAATGCTCAGAGTAAAGTATTCTGTCAGGCAACTGGGAAATTTTAATCAAAATACATTTTGAAAAGAAATATTGGAGCGTGATTTTACAGTGCTATTCAGAAAGAAAACCAGTGTTACTTCTTTGTATTTCTTATCTTGTATAACTGATTCAGTTTATTTATTTTTTTTATTGAATTATTTGGCTTGGAGCAGAAAATAAAAACATCTTCAATATTCTTTTTTATCCCCATTTTTTTCTTTGTAGTTTTTAAAAGTAATTATTTTATTTCAATTAAAGGCAAACCTGCTTATGGTTGTGAAGGTATTAATTTCCAATAATGTTTGGTATCCATGTACACACAGTTTCATCATAATATTTCAGATTTTCGTTTATTGCCTTCAACAGTTTTAATTTGTAATAGTCTACAATCCCTTTTAAAACAGTAAAGTTCTCCTAATATATGATTCTTTCCTAAGACATCTAGAGAAAATTTATAAAATGCTGCAAGTTATACAGAGTTAAGAAGTGAAGATACCTCTTTTGTAGCTAGTGGTGATTCAGCCCTTAGTGGAAATGTTTGTTGGATAGAATGAACCCTAATACCATAATATATAATTTAAAGTACTCAGACAAATGTGTTGTGGCTGTTCAGTTTTAACCAGTTGAGTCCAGGGTAGAAAGTGGTGTTCCTATTAATAAGCATTGACTCAGGGAGCATAGGAAGAAATAAAATTTCTAGTTTGGTGGTTTGTGTGGAGCACAGGGCCAGCAAATCTGCTGCTTTTCCTGTGTTTATGAGGTGAGAAAGAAGGGGAAAGAAAGCAGGGGAAGAACCTCAGGCTATTTTACTCTCCTGAACAAGTCCTGCTCTTCTCTACTTCATGAGATCTCTAAGAGCACCAACTTTTCTCCACAGTATCGTCAGTTGGATTTAGTGGATGGTCCTGGCAGTAGGTTTGGGGCAGCGCTGTGTCCTCCAGAAAGAAGGCACTGAAACTGCCCATATGCCAACAACAGTTGTGTGAGCTAGAGGAAAGAGCCGTAGCACTGAGGTCAGTATGAAGTCCATTCTTGCAGATCCATGCACATANGTATCACTCCCCACACTTTCCCGTGGGCAATGAGTTTAATGCTCCCTCTGCTGTCGGCACAGTTATCACACCAGGGGCCACAGAAGACCCCAAGTGATTTTCAGACTGTGCCTAAGATCCATGCACAGGTGTGTTTCTCTTTACCAGTTATCTTCAAATGGAGCCTACTTCCTGAAATGCTTCTGACCAAAACGGGGAAATCCAAAATAACAAGCAATGTTCAGACATTAGAAAAACATTATAAATTTCAGTATTTAAATCTCCTGTTTCAAGTGTCATAGCTCCTGAGCAAGTAGTAAGTTTTCTTTCTTCTTCTCCCTTGGGAGGAAACAAAATATTTCCTAGGGTTCTCTATTGGTGCCTGTTCTCTTTAATATTTTTATCAAAGATCTGGCTGAGGGAACAAGTGCCTCCTCAGACAACACCAAGTTGGGTGGGAATGTTGATCTGCTTGAGGGTAGGAAGTCACTACAGAGTGATCTAGACATATTGGCTAGATGGACTGAGGCCAACAGTATGAAGTTCAACAAGGCCATGTGCTAGATACTGACTTGGGTTTCAACAATCCCTTGCAATGCTACAGGCTTGAGTTGCTGGAAAGCTACCCAGCAGAAAAGGACCTGGGGGTGCTAGTTGACAGGTGACTGAATATGAGCCAGCTGTGTGCCCAGGGGGTCAGGAAGTCCAGGGGTGTCCTGGCTTGTATCAGAAATAGTGTGGCCAGCAGGACTTCGGAGATGATTGTCCTCCTGTACTCAACACTAGTGAGGCCACACCTCGAATACTGTTTTCAGCTTTGGGCACCTCACTACAAGAACAACATTGAGTTGCTACAGCATGTCCAGAGAAGGGCAAATAGTAAGGAATGGAGTAGCTGGGGGACCTGGCTGAGAGGAGACCTTATTACTCTCTGCACAGCTACCTGAAAGGAAATTGTAGTGAAATGAGGATTGGTCTCTTTACTCAGGTAACAAGTGAGAGGATGAGAGGAAACAATTTGTGCCAGGGGAGGTTTAGATTTTATATTAAGAAAAAGTTCTTAATTGAATTGGAACAAGCTGCCCAGGGAAGTGGTGGAATTTCCATCCCTGGAGGTATTTAAAAGATGTAGATGTGGTGCTTAAGGGTATGGTTTAGTGGTGGAGTTGGCACTGGTAGGTTTCTAATTAGACTCAGCAATCTTGAGGGTCTTTTCCAACATATATGATTCTCTGATTGTAAAATTTATTTTTGTTCCGTGAAGGTTTGATTATAGATAACACTCACTCTAAAAGAGAAGCTTAAACTGTTCCTTTATTTGGTTTTAGCTCTCTCTATGGAATATATTTCTAAATATGTAAAAAGAGTTTATGATCTCTCCTTACATCGAATGGATTATGTAAATGTATTGAAAGCAATTTGGAAGCATAAATCACAGATGTCGGTTTGATGGTAAGTTTGTAACCAGAAAAATCTACAGCTCCCAAATCCCAATGTGTTAATTATAAGGCAGCATCTGGTATACAAATTTATGCCGAGCTAAGAAACGTTCAGACTAAAATAGAGTATGCCTAAGTGGGCTTAGTGTCTAAAACCTACAGTCATCATAGGAAACTTAGAATCATGTGACTGTGAAGTGTCTGCGATCTAAATTGTCTGCACCTAGAAAAGTGATGTAAGCTGAAAGAAGGTGGGTAAGGACAGCTGAGAAAAGCTAAATGAGCTAGTCATGTGCTCCTGGAACAAGTTTGGCTTCTCTTTTATGTAATATTTTCACATGTAGGATGGATAGAATCAGTCAGAAATTCATTAACTTGATAGCATATGGTTTCTGTGACCATTAATCCCAATATATACAAGTGTGTTTCACTTGTTTTGTGTAAAAAGTATAACCAGTCATTTCTGTTGGGTGTAAAGTGGTTACATATTACACACTTTATAAACATCGTGGTACTATTTGAAAATGAGATCATTCAAATAGAACTCTCTTACTAATTGCCCTGCCAAACTTTAAGGAGGGTTACTATACATTAAAAAAATTAGTTCAGTTAAATCTTGAGCACTTAGACTTTTAAAACTGAAACATCCTCAATAGTCATTCATTATCTTGGGAGAGAGAGATTACTGTAATTTCTCTGCCCGTGTACCAGAATGATAGTTTTGTTACCTCAGAATAACTGTAAACATATGTATGACAGGAGTCAACATAAAGAAATGAGCTGACTTTGAAAGCCTGGCAGATACCGTATCTTTTCAGGCAGAGGGGAGTCATTGTGTAAACTTCAGACTTTGTGCTGGTTAACAATGAAGGAATTTTGATAATTTTGATTCAGATAACTCTAAACTGTGTATCTCATCAGATAAGGATAATGCTGGTGCCCACAAGTTCCTACTTTGAATACTCTTAATGAACATGTCCTAACTTAAAAATTAAATTTGTTGCTAGGAAGGTGCAAATTTTTAACCTTAAAATCATTCATAGTTGGGAAAAACACTGTAGAATATAAGCAAAGGTTAAATTAACCAGCATTTGCTTAAGCAAAAAAGTTCATTGTGGTATTATATCTTTCTGATCACCAAAGTTGTAACCAATATTTGAACACATTCTGGTGTGTAGAAACGACCAGAAAGCTACATAATGTGCATATACTTAGTGACACTGAGCTATCTGTCTTTAAAATAAATGGTTGACAGGCTGTTTGGTTTAGCCTGGGAAATTGCAGTAACTCGTTTAGAGGGAACGAGTCCAGTTTCTGGTCCTGAGCACTGCTTTATATTCAAAGCTTCTGCTGTTTGCATTTGTGCACTACTTCTGTCTGTTTGGAAGCACTGGTGGTTTGCAGAGATGGTGGAAAAACTGTAAATTCAGTCTCAAACTAGTAGTATTCAACATTTCAGAGACATTAAGAACAATCTGTAAAAGAGAGGGGAGAGCAGTGCATGCTATAGCAATAAAACCAAACCCAAATATTGCATATGACATCCAACAGGCACTAGAGGAAGAGGATAATATTTTTGCATGAAGACTGCCTGCTGTGCTAATTAAAAAAATACAGGCACTGAACTAATAACATAAAAGACTTCATCCAAGTGGCTATGATAGAAAACACTAAAAAACTTAAATGACAGTTTGGGAAATTTCTTATTGCTACGTAGTGAAGGTCATCTGGATATTTTCTGAAGATAATGTCTTCTCCAGGAGAGAGTTTCAGGATGCCTTCATGACACAGACATTTGTCAAGTTTCCTGAAAGAATAGGAGCCTACAGTTGTGTCTTTCCTTGGAAAACTTGTTCCATTTTTATAGACTTAGTTTATTACAAGTTTAGAGTAAACTGTGTATCTATAATAGTAATGTTTCTAGTGAATACAAAGTAGCCATTTTTTCCAAAACTGTAGAAATAGTTTGGAAAATCAGTAACATTTTGCACTGATATTAATGACAGCTTTGATTCATAGGTCTCTAAATTCTAATGGTATTATTATTCTCATCATTTTTTCCCCTACAGTAGTTTATATATTATTTACTTTCACTTAGGAATTTTAAGTTAATGTTAGTGCCAGTCCTTTTCTTAAATGCTTGGTTCTACTTAGAGATGTTGAACTGTTAGCTATTAATCTAAGAGAAGCAAGTAACTAGAGAGGGCATTTCCAATTACTCCGTATATACTTTGTAGGAAATGAACTGTAGGCAAGATATTTATTTGAAAATTAAATTTTCAAAGTAAAAAATAAATGCAGTTTATTTCCACTTGACAGCTGTTTCTTTTTTCTTTGCGTGTGGTGATTTTATCAGGTTTTATAAGAATGTCTTGCTGTTCAGCAAACAGTAGGTATTGTCCCATTCCAGAACAGTGCTTGCTACACATGGTACCTTTGAAAGGCCAAACTACAAAGTAAAGAAATACACAGAATAGCGAAGGAGAGACTAATGATTGTGAATTTGCATACAGAAAGTCAGCGTATCAAGAGACTTAAATAGCAGGTGCTTATGTTCTACTGACAAACACAGTGTGTTCCCAATTGTTAATTTAAGCAGGAAGATGCATATATGGGTTTAACTTTGTACAGGCAGAGCTGGATTTTGTTATTTAAACATAACTAAGTTGTTGAAGAGGACCTAAGAATGTGCTGCCACACCAGAATGACGTGGGTTTCCCATAGGTCTGTGTCATGGCTTTGACACCAGTATTGGTCTCTCAGATGATACAGGGCATGCAGCATGGCAGTACATAACTGTTCAGACCCACCAGTAGATTCAGTTAGTTGATGGTTAGAGCTCCTGTTAATGCAAGATGTTCTTGGTTACTGAAGCTACTTGTGGTTTAATTTGTAAATACTGGTTAATAGAAAGCGATATAAAGATTACAGCATGCTGAAAAGCACAAAGAAGTCTTGTCTAGTGTATAGACAATACTAAGACTGCAAAATTAAGCAGGCAATTTTGAAAATTTTAAAAAAAGATGAGGGGCTCTGCAGTACTTTGATTTGATCTAGTTCATATGCACTCTGTCATCATTTAATTTGCTAATTAAGTGCAGGTTTTGTTTTTTTTTTTTCTTTAAGATCCTGTCTCATTTGATTCATGGAATTGGCAGTTGTTAGATGCGTTTTTCGTTTGTTATTCAAAGAATGCATCCCCTGATGCGTTTTCTGCTTGGTTGTTAAACCCTGTTCTGAAGACAGAATTATTAGTTTTTCATAGAATAGAATCATAGAACAATTAGAGTTGGAAGGGACCCACAAGGGTCATCAAGTCCAACTCCNTGCCGAGTAGAGTGGGACTATCACTTCTCTTACTCAGCTAGTGATAGGATAGTGATAGCTAGTGATAGCTAGCAGGATACGTTTGGCTCTCTTGGCTGCTGAGGCACACTGTTGACTCATTTTCATTTTACTGTTATTACTTCCAGATCTCTCTCAGCCATGTTGCACTCCATACT
The DNA here is from genome assembly GCA_013396975.1 of Bucco capensis. NCBI lineage: Eukaryota > Metazoa > Chordata > Aves > Piciformes > Bucconidae > Bucco > Bucco capensis. Next base: position 1,021 of record VWZO01021769.1, on the reverse strand, counting down.
AAGATTCCCCAGAAAGTAGGTGTTTTTTGGGTTACCCCTCCCCAAACGTAAAACCCTTTTTTCCTTTAACAGCACAGTAGATGGTCAATGCAGTTATTTGTGTTCTTTGCAAGTAGAATCTAGAAATCTTTTTTAGTGAGGTAGGGATTTTTTCATCATAAAATGCAGAGTTGTTGAATCCAAAGGCATTTGCCAGACTGTAACAGAGGTGGTGAAAGGTTTCTCTGAAAAAGGAAAGAGCACTGACACAGAGCTACCACACTGCCATGCATCATAGATGGAGCTACTCAACTAGTTGTCTAAGAAGTGCTATGTGTGTGGTCATTCAGATAATACTAATATGTAGCACATCTGTTCACTCTTCTAAATATTAAAAACATGAACAAAAAGTAAGAAGCAAAATAGAAGTGTTGAGAAAGAAATGAAGAAAAATGTCAGTGATCACATTATCTAATTGCTTCTCAGTTGGGGAAGACTTGTAATGGGTAACAGGAACATTGTTTCTGGAAGGTTTTCTGGAAAAATGAGAGCAGTTAAGTAATAAGATTTTTTTCTTCTTTTAAAAATGAAATAACTTTTTTGTAACCTTACTAGTTCTACTCTTTTAAAAATAGCTTTAAGGGTAATTTTAACCTTCCTGTTGTTTTATGAACCATTACTGTTTTTTCAATGAAAGTCCTGGTATTCATCTTTGAAAATTGGATTGTTTTGTTGTTGCATGGCGACCTGGTTCAGGAACAGCACTTCAACCCACCCTGGGTCGCTAGGTCCATAAGCTCACAGACACCAATGTGGTGGACGGCAAATGGTGTTTATTGTCGCGTGACACAGCTTTATATACCCCGGGTTCTTAACGTCATTTCCTTCGGCTCACATCATAACCTAGGCACTATTGGCTATTAAGGCATCATAAGTGGGGTTCTAACTTTCCGTACAGCATGAAATCTTCCAGTCGCTGGACCCTAACTGCCAACATTTCCCTCCTCCCTGTGAGTAAAAATATCTGCTAAAATATAATCTT
>VWZO01021768.1:13011-44243 GCA_013396975.1 Bucco capensis | reverse complement strand
CACTGGAACAGCCTTCCCAGGGAGGTGGTTGAGTCACCATCCCTGGAGCTGTTTAAGAGACATGTAGATGTGGTGCTCCAGGACATGCTCTAGTGAGGGCAGGGGTTGTGTGGTTTGTGGGTTTTGGGGGTTGTTTTTGTTGTTGGTGGTGGTTTTGTTTGTTTGTTTGTGTTTTGTTTTGGGGTATTTTTGGTCAGACTCAGTGATCTGAGAGGTCAGTTCCAGCCATGAATATTCTGTGATTCTGTGAGATAGGGAATAAGGGAGAGAGACTTATGGACTGGTAAAGAAAACTAAAACTAAAACAACTTCAATGGAAATAATAACAATAAAATGAAATATATACAAATACATAGAAACCAATATCAAATCCAACCCCCTGATGACAATGCCATGATGTTGTGGGCAAGCACTGGGGAAGTCCTAGATGGACTCAGCAGCAGATGGGAACAGAGTTCAGGAACTGGATTCTGGAACTGGATTCAGGACCACACCAATCAAGATCAAAGGCAAAATGACAGAGTCCTCTGTGGGCACTGGTCATTGAAGAAGAGGCTTGACCCTCATGATCCCTCAGCTTTATATTGAATATAATGTCTATGGAATGGGATCCCTTGTTGGTAAGTTTAGACTCACCTCTTCTCTCCCCTTCTCCCCACAGGTGCCACCTGTTACTTATTCCACCCCAACATGGGGCACAAGATGTAGCAGTGACCTTGGTCTGCACAGGAGCAAGTACAAGGCAAAGCTTTTCCGTAGACCAAGTCTTAGTAGTAGCTCTAAACATCAAGATTTCTCACTGCTAGATGCAGACAGTGTCCGTGAGAATACACTGTTAGCTTCAGAAGGTGGCATCACTGAGAAGAGGCAGAGCTGAAAAATGAAATCACTGAACAGAGTCAGTTCTATACTAGATCAAACCAGGGCAGAGTGCTGCTGCTCTGCATTGCTAGCCCTGTGCCTAAGGCAGGTACAGAGGGCAGCAGGGCATGGCACGAAGATGACAGGACCACCTGGGGTGGATGGAGGCAGAGCAAAGGACTTGCTTGTTTCATAGCAGCCTTGACTCTCTGGGAACCCCAAATAACATCTTACAATAGATGGAGGAACAGAAAAGTTCATCCCATGCAGCTGTAATTGAAAGACTTCTAGATATATCCAAACTAGCAAAAAGTATGCCAGTGTTTAAAGCTTCTTTTCAGTCTTTTCAAGAAAATGCTTAATATTTTGATGTTTTCAAATGTGTTTTACAAAATACCTTCACCTCTATAGCTTGGAGAAAACATCAGCACTGCTCTCTGGGGTCTTTTTTTCACTTCTGTTTCTAAGCAAAAGTCACACTTAGTAGAAGAACTGCATGAAGTTAGTGGGGAAAAAAATACCTGTTTCTTATTCCCCCCCCCTGCTTTTCTATTTCAGGCTGTGTTCTGGCTGCCTGCTGGAGCTGCCTGACTTAAGGAATGGTCAGATAATCCTTCATAGTGATTAAAAATATTCCCACTCTCCAGCTGCTCCTGTCCCCTTCCCTGAGATGAAACAGTTGATTGTGTGGTTGGAGTGTGTCATACTGCAAATGAAACCTGATAGTTATCAGCCAGGAACTGACGNGCTGAGGGAGCTGGGATTGTTGAGCCTGGAGAAGAGAAGGCTTCGGGGGGACCTACTACTGACTTTCCGGTACCTAAAGGGAACTTCCAAGAAGGCTGGAGAGGGCCTATTTACAAAGGCCTGTAGTGAAAGGGACAAGGGGCAATGGTTTTAAATTGGAGATGAGTCGATTTAGACTCGATACTAGGAAAATCTTCTTTACCACGAAGGTGGTGAAACACTGGAACAGGTTGCCCAGGGAGGTGGTTGAGGCCCCATCCCTGGAGGCATTCAATGCGATGCTTGACAGGGCTCTGAGCAGCCTGATCTAGTTGGGGATGTCCCTTCCCACTGCAGGGGAGTTGGACTAGATGACCTCCAGAGGTCCCTTCCAACCCAAATGATTCTGTGATTCTGTGAATTCTTTTTTCTTTTATTTTTCCCCAATGCATGTAAGTCTGACTGCCACAATTAGGACAAACTGTGACAGTCTGTCAGCCATTGGTCCATAAAACTTAACTGCTGCAACAAGCACATTGGATCTTCTCTGGTGACAGTGCAATTTCTCATCCTTCCTTGACTAAATTACCATGCAGGGAGCTCAGGTTGTCTTTTCCTCAATCCTGCCTTGGGGAACAAAGGCTGGAAGAAGAGAGACATGGATCTGGCAAGTCAGCAACCAGTTGCACAGCTGTTACTGATTTGGTTTTTACAACTGTGACATCTTTCTTCAGGATTGAGGACTGCTAGGAAGATGCAACTTGACCAAGTAGGGCAAAATCTTTTCCAGAAGGCTGGCATTAAACTGTAAATTATAGGAGCAGGAGGCGATTATGACCCACCATCAACTGAAGGAGTGGTGGTCTGAGTTTGCAAGCAAAGTGTGCAGGGTGAAGTGGACAGGAGAGAACTTCAAACCAGTCTGACAGGGCAGAGAGGGCTCACCCCAGGCATAGAAATAAGGAAATGCTACCCTGGAAGAGACTCTCATACCCTTTCTGAGAACTCAGCATGCCAGGGGGTGTCTTCCTGAGGTACCTGAACATTGGTGTGCAGAATACAGGAACCAGTTAGGAGGTAAGAGGTCCACATGCAGCTACATGCATGCATGATCACAGAGACATTGTGGAATTGCTTTCCCAATCAGCATGTAATGGATGTATGCGGGCTCTTTAGTCAGGACAGGCTGGGAAGATGAGGATGAGGAGCTGCACTGCAGCCCGGGAAAGGGAATATGATGAAGGGATCAGAGCATCTGCCATACACGGAGAGGCTGAACAAGCTGGGACTTCATGCTCTGCATGGAGAAGACGAGGCCCAAGGGACATCTTGATAATGTATGTAGATTCATGGAATCAATAAGGTTGGAAGAGACCTCTAAGATCATCAAGTCCAACAAGTTCTGGGCTCCCCAGTTCAACAGAGATGAAGAATTACTGGAGAGTTGAGCAGAGGCTATGAAGATGCTGAGGAGACTGGAGCATCTCTGGGAGGAGGAAAGATTGAGAGCCCTGTGGCTGGTTAGCCTGGAGAAGAAGAGACCCAGAGGGGATCTCATTAGTGCTTATGAATATCTAAATGGTGAGGGTAAGAGGATGGGGCCAGACTCTTCTCAGTGGTGCCCAGTGACAGGACAAGGGGCGATGGGCACAAACTGGAGCTCAAGAAGTTCTTTGCTATGAGGGTGCCAGAGCCCTGGCTCAGGCTGCCCAGAGAGGTTGTGGAGTCTCCTGCAGAGAGATTCCAAACCCACTTGGATGTGATCTTGGACAACCTGCTGTGGTGTCCTTGCATTATCAGGGGAGTTGGACTAGATGATCTCCAGAGTTNCCCCAGTTCAACAGAGATGAAGAATTACTGGAGAGTTGAGCAGAGGCTATGAAGATGCTGAGGAGACTGGAGCATCTCTGGGAGGAGGAAAGATTGAGAGCCCTGTGGCTGGTTAGCCTGGAGAAGAAGAGACCCAGAGGGGATCTCATTAGTGCTTATGAATATCTAAATGGTGAGGGTAAGAGGATGGGGCCAGACTCTTCTCAGTGGTGCCCAGTGACAGGACAAGGGGCGATGGGCACAAACTGGAGCTCAAGAAGTTCTTTGCTATGAGGGCGCCAGAGCCCTGGCTCAGGCTGCCCAGAGAGGTTGTGGAGTCTCCTGCAGAGAGATTCCAAACCCACTTGGATGTGATCTTGGACAACCTGCTGTGGTGTCCTTGCATTATCAGGGGAGTTGGACTAGATGATCTCCAGAGTTGCCTTCCATCCACTACTGTGCTGGGATTCTGGGATGTGTAAAAATACCCAAAGGGAGCATAAGAAGAGAGAGATTAAGTACCGTTCAGTGGTCAGTATCAATGGACACAAACCAAAACACATGCGGTTCCATCTGAGCACAAGAAAGCACTTCTGTTGTGAATGTGGTCACACCCAGGACCAGTTGCCCAGATGCATCATGGAGTCTCCATCCATGTTGATATTTGAGACTTTAATGGACATGTTCCTGTGCAACCTGCTCAGAGATGACCTTACTTGAGTTGGACTTGATGATCTCTGAATGAGTAGGGATTTGTCCTCAAGGTGTCGCTGCCAGCCTCTGCCACTCTATGATTCTCTGACTGTAGATCTTAGTCTTCTATTGCTTTTGGTGTACTATTTGTTGATTTTTTTTTCCAAGCAATTTAAAATTTAATAGAAGAGTAATGCATATGCATGGAGTTACGTACGAATGTTCTTCTCCCATATATACCCCTATGGAGAAATGTTTAATACATTTATAGTTAATACTTAGAGTCTTTAAGGAAATATTAAATAGGTAATTTCCTCTTGAAGTTTCAAGTTGGACATGTCATGCACAGAAAATGATGGTGAGCAGCTGAGAGTTCATGTGCCATATACAAGGTCTTGTGAATCTGTAGAACAGAGTATATACAGGTATTATTAATCTTGGAAGAGTGATATAAAATGGCACAACACATCTTTTAATTTCACTGGAGATTTTTTGAGAAATAGGCTTTGATAACTTATATTGCTAGAGTCTGTGTTTCTATTAAATGTTAGAGCTGGACATGATTAGGATGAAATTTTGAAAAAATGAAGAAAAATAACTTCTGTTAAAGAAACCTCTGTATTTTGAGATCTTAGCCAGTTTCTGTGGGTATTTTTTAAATAGTCCTCCAGTATCATATGTATACTAGATTTTTTGTTAATGTGTCTTCTGGAAATTGCCACATGAAGAAAAACAAAAAGGCAAATGGGAAGAAGGATGGTAAGGAGTATATCCATCTCGCTGGATTCTTTCTTTCCTCAAGGAATGGCGGTATGCATGATGAGTTTGAGTTAGTTATGCAACCCTAGCTCAGCTGCACCTAGAAGAGCTTTTCCTGTTAGTGTCCAATCACTTTCTTCTCGGGGCAGGGCAAGATTCTGTCAGAGCTTTTGGAGAGTTTTTGGCTGCTCCTGTCTGGGGCAGAGAGTGCTACTTGGCTGTACATTCAATACAGAAAGCAGCGCCACCAGGAATGTGCTTGACTCAACTACTTGCTTTCCTGCAAATTGAAAACTGAGTTACCAAGCAAATAAACCAGTAACCCAGCACTGCCAGGTCACCACCAAACCATATTCCTCAGTACCACGTCTACACATCTTTTAAATACCTCAGATCCACTGCTTGTGCAGAACTGAAGGATATGGTGCTTGAAGTCCAGAAGTCTTCTTCTGCCAGGGACTCTGCAGTGATTTCTTGATGAGGACTAAATTCTTGCTATGAATTTATGGCAAAAATAAATATCGTTGTCTCATATTCTAGTTAGGCAGGATCTGGACTATGTAATTTGCACAAGATAGATGATGCAAAAAGTCATTGTCAGGTTGGCAGTTACACATTGACTTTATTTTGCCTGTACCTTCCTGAGAAGTTTGGGGTCTGGTATGATACTAAGAGCAGCAGCCACAAAATGCTGAAATCAGAGTCATGGAATTGCTTTAGTTGGAAAAGACCTTTAAGATCATCAAGTGCAACCATTAACACAGCATTGCTTTGTCACCACTAAACCGTGTCCCTCAAGACCATATCCATGCTTCTTTTCAATCCATTTAGCATGAGGCGTGGTGGTAGAATACAGAATTACGCACAGAGCAGTATCTGTGTAAAACTACTCTGATATCTCTAAACATAAGGAAAATACAGGTGTTTTTATGGAATGAGTTTCAGCATTGACCACTAACAAGACATCTGTTCTCCTCTGCACCTCAGAATAGAAAGTGACTCTCACTCTGCATCTGCTTCAGCCAGATGATGATCAGCACATTGCTCCCAACAGTGCAGCCAGGTCCATGAGCTGTCCTTAGAGCAAACAGCCCTGCCTTAACTTTTGCCACATCATCACAAACTCGGTCCCCACTTGTTTTCACTTGTTTGACCAGTTTTGAAAACAGGTCATCATCATCTCTGTGGGTTCCATGCTGGTGCCATCAGAGGAGAAAGACCACTAGCAACACATACTTTAATATTAAGTTCTCTACTGAGAACCATCACTGTCTTCAAGCAGCTGTTTGTTCTCTCTATATGATCCATGGAAGGAAAAATACACTGTAGTATCCCACTATGGGGCAGGGTTTTTTTTAATAAATCAGAAAAGAAACATGAAAATGTCAGCTTAATCAACCATTTGGATTTTATTAATCAAGTCTAATTTTTATGAGTGCAAATAATCGCTGAAGCTGGACAAATTTGCTCCAGATTGCATCAGAAACATAATTTTAATATTTAATGGCCTGCTGAATTTAAATGGAGAATTATCTTTATGAAACATGCTCTTCATAATTTGCCATTAAATGAGAAATGAACAAATCAACATAAATCTTATATAAAGGTTATTTAACTAAATGTTGGTACTATAAATATTTTAAATGCATTATGCACTAATTTAACAGTCACACACTACACTATATAAAGATATAACTCAGGCAGAAAGAATTTCTCTCCTGTTTCATAATAGGATGTAATACTGCAAGTGGCTGTCTGGGTGACAGTTAAAAGAGAATGTCCTCACTCAATTATAATCCCTGCCTCAGAGGTTTACATAGCATATGAGAGTATGAACTAACCCCTTGCTAAAGCTTTACATGTCTCTTCTCAGCCCAGAAGCAGGTAAAAAACCCAAAAGCACTACGGAATAAAACCCCAAACAACCAATTGGTATTTTTAATCTAAATTTTGCCACATTCTTTCTAATATTCATTTTCCAATATTGTGGACATCTAAAATGTAATTGAAGTTCACTGTGCATAAAGGCCTTTTTTTTTCTGTGAGAGAGTTGCAATGATTTTTTTAATTTTTTTTTTGCTTTTGCATCAAAATTTACATAGCAACAAAATTCACTTGACAGATTGTAGTGGCTATTATAAATAATCAATATTATATGAACTAACAGCTCTTTAGTTTCTAGTAAAAATCCACATAGTTATGTAAGATTTTTGTTCATTTATGATTTGTTTTGGTTTTGCTTTAGGACATTTTAATTCAGCTTAAACTTTAAGGATTTTGGGGTTGTTCTGGAGTTTTAATGTATTTACCAAAGTGTATCAATACTTGGGAAAAGAAAACTGAAATTACAAAAATATATGTATTACGTACACAGTCACTTAAAATACATAACTCAGCTTTTTTTTTTCTACCAAAAAGCTTGTCAGCTCCAAATTTTAATATAATAGACTGTATCACACCCATAAGCTTAACTTTGCTTGGAGAAGTGCTGGTTTATGTTTCTATTTATTTATAATTTATTATATATATAATATATATATTATAAATTGTATATATAATATAATGTATAAATAGTATATATTATATACAATAAAATATATATAATGTATCTATTATATGCAATATAACATATATAGAAATTTTTTTTTTCTTTATCTGGTCCTACTAGAATCAGACGGCTATTTGAAGAGAAGTAATAGTAACAGGGAAAACCAATATTGAGCCATTGTGTTGTTAATAAGCAAGATTAACATGAGGTTTCACCCAAGGCTTCTAGCTCGCAAAATTCTGTGAAGGTGTTGTTTTTAGTAGTCCTGCACAGTAAACTTGTCATTGATATTTAACTGAGAAAAAAATGTTTTGTTTTTTTCTTTTATTCTGCTGCACTAAAAATCAAGCTGAGAGATTTGACACATTTCAAGTGTACAGTACATGTTGAAGCCTTTAGATGGAGACATACTTCAAATAAACAACTAATATTCAGTCCACAGTGCATTGTGTAAATACAAGAAAGAGCTAAAATAAATGAGAGCCAAATAGTGAAGGAAATATAGATACTAAAGGCCTCCTACTTGTGCCATTTTTATGTTTTAAATTACTTAACTACACTGGCAGCTGAATGTTGAAGGTATATAAAGCTGAGAGCAGGAAAAAGGTTACATGTTCTTGTGTAATGAATTGCATTTACTGCCCATGCATGTTGCCAAGAAATTTATTATACTGCAAATAAAATTTGTTGTTGACATTACAGAAATACATGTAATCAGTAGCATGCATCAAGAGGCATCTGATAGCCATATTAAAGTCTCATTTCCTAAGGATCAGACTAAATTACAACATGAGCGCTTCCCAGAATAAGCTAACAAAATACATTCTGTGAGAAGAAATAATTGTATTTGAGTGTCTCGATAAAAATTAGGAAGTATTTTAGCAGTAAAGTACTAATGCTTTTCTTTTTAGTCTGCTGCCTACAATATATTCAACCTTACTGGCAAACTTATCACACTAATTATTATTACATCTAGTGATTCAGTTATCTTGACGATTACTGCAGATGAAATACCCCAAGGTCAAAGTATTAATGGTCTAAATCAGGATCGGTTGTATTCCAGATACACTACACTCTTAAATCAGCACCTGTTAATTTGATTTTTATTTTCCTTATAAATGTGGTACAAAAAAGGTGGACATTTTAATTAAGCTCTGTCTCCTGTAAAGTTTTTCCTCGACAGTCCTGTAAAAGAAGCAGACCTGACATTGTGAAAATGAGCAGAAAACTGCTGCTGTGGCAGGCTCGTGAATGTCTGTACTTCAACCTGAAGCACCTCAAAATGACCTGAGAGACCACAAGTGGTTTATTCACCCTTCTTAATCCTCACAGATAGCACTATTTTATATTACATTTACACAGAAACTTTGAATTAAGTGGAACACAAGCTTTCATCACAGTTTATGTCCAGACAGTGCAAATTAACATGAAATCCAAACAGTCCTGGGCAGTACCATTCTGACTATTTTCATTGTCCATCTAAAATGCATTTAATTCAGAACCAAATCTCATTCTCTATAATTTTGTCTTGTGAATGTTAAAAGCTATATGTGAAAATACAGATGTCTGCAGATATTTTGACACCATAACATATGGTGCAGCATAGGTGGTGTTTTTTTTGGTTGTTTGTTTTTTTTTTGAAACCGCTTATGAAATGGCCTCAAGATGTGCCAGGGTAGGTTCAGGTTGGACATGAGGAACAATTTCTTCTTTGAAAGTATTGTGAAGCCCTGGAAGAGGCTGCCCCGGGCAGTGGTGGATTCACCATCACTGGAGTGTTCAAAAGAAGCGTAGGCATGGCACTTTGCGACATGTGGCATGGAGGTGCTGGATCAACAGTTGGACTTAATGATCTTAGGGCTGTTTTCCAACCTAGACAATTCTCTTTTCTGTGGATTGTCCAGCATTTATAGATCTCAATGGCTCTGGAAAAATGGTAGCACATAGGAATTAGACTGCGTGTGCCTTCTGATTAATTAGCTGTTAATGTAGCTCTTTTGCACAGGGAGATTCTTTATTTGCAACATTTAAACATCATCTGCTGACTGTGTGGCTCTGAAGTAGCTGTTGTGCTGCATTTTCAGCCATCTACTTGTGTTTTTTCAAATGTCATCTGTATTAGTATTATATTCAAGGGACAGGACCAAGCAACGGGTTCTTTCAAGACCTTCCACCAGTATGCAGCATATGTCTGTGACAAGTGACATTACAGAAGGTCATGTCACTTCTAACTGCTTGCATTAGATCTTGCTGATTTCCCCAGTGCCCTTCCTTTGTTTGATTAATACTACTTGATTTCAAGCAAGGTATTGGAAAGCATAACTTAGAGTGAGTATTCTACAGGCAATCTTAAATTTTTGCTATAGAACTTTTAATAAAATAACTCCAATGTTTCATTTTATCTTCATGTACTATTTCTTGTCCTCCCTCTCTCTCCTATCCCTCCCTCCCTGTCTCCTCCCTCCCCCAGGCACAATGCTCGACATAGATATCCAAAGAACTACTGTGTTCCTTCAAACCCAAGCAACACTTCTGTGCAATAATTGAATAGCAATGACCCAGACAAAAAAATTCCACCATGGTTTTTTCCTTCTACACTAGTCTTTCTACAGTCTTAAACTGAAATCTGTTGCTCAGATCCACAGCACCTCTCTTGAACAGCCTTCCAGAAATAGACTGTACTTTAGAACATGGCTTTTGTAATGATTCAGCATACCAATTCTTCCTAGATCATATGTTTAGGAGGAATCTACTTTCCTTGTTTTAATTTGTGTCAAAATTCTGAGAATACTTGTTTTGGTGGTTCAAGAAATTGTATTACTGTGGGGGCTTTTTTTCTTTTCATTCTTTTTAATTTCAAGGCACGTGAAATCATGGGTTATGTCATGTACTTCAAAGAATCATTTATGCATCTTGGGCACAAGAACATTTTTATTACATTTTATTTTGCTACAATAATTGAATTCTATTTTCCTTTCCAGGCAATTCAGTACTCTGAAGCTCAATGAAATTGGTGATATGACTAACTTAGGACAGGTGCACAGACTGGTAGTGGCTTTCAGGTTAAAAAGTTGAGTGGAGGAGCTGGAAATCTGGTCTCAGAAATAGGAGCAATTTTAAAGGACTGTTTGTGTCCCTTGCGCAAGTTAACATTTTGTCACTCCATGGAAACTTGTGGTTTATGATTATTAGATTGAGAAGGAAAAGAATGAGTCTGAAGAATTATTATCTGGATAGTTTAGAATAGATGTTGTCATGCAAACGACTTCAATGAAGTGCCATCATTTGCAAGAGGTTTCTAAATCAACTGTCTCCATCCTAAGTTTAGAGCTAATGTGAGACAGACACTCTGCTGTTCAGTGCTGTCCACACAAGGAATTTCTAGATGTATGTAAAAGAGATCTTTAAATGTCTAGGGAATACTAATGTTGAAAAGTAAGAGACCTAGTGAGTTTAGTCAGCTCCAGGCGTAGGCAGCATCTGAGTCAAGAGATTCAGGTTTACACCTCAGGCTTTAGTCATCTCATGATGTAATTACAGACTTCATTGTGTGTGGCAAAACTGATTTAAGAGTGTTTCCATCTTGCTGCATCCCTTACCAGCGTGGTTTTGTCCTATCTCTCAGTTCACCATTTTCTTGGTAGAGCTGATGCTAGCATTTCTGGAGTTGCTCAGTAAACATTGAAACCATCTGCACTAAAACCTCTAGGGTGGGTTTTCTGGAAGAACTTGATCAGTCCAGTGATGTATTTTACAACTCATCTTCCCAAACACTTGGAACACCCCAGGAACAAGGAGAGGAACAAGGAGGTATTTAAGAAACATTTACATGCTCTACTTAGGTACATTATTTAGTGGTATGTTCGTGATAGGTATGGTTGGACTTGATCTTAGAGGTCTCTTCCAACCTTAGTGGTTCTGTGATTCTGTGATTCTGTGAGGTGATGCAGGTGCATGGGAAACTGAAAATGCCTTTGCTTCCATGGAGAGGTCTGTGAAGACAGAACATCTCATACATCTCCAGTTAGAATGTGTAAAATGGTGTACTGAGCTAAGCAAGAGCATTTCACCAACATGCCCTCAACATTTCCCCCTCTCAGTGCTGAGGGATGTGACTATCCCAAGCTCTCTGCACACTGTCTCTGATCCCATCTTTTAAGAAATAGAGCAGAGCCAGCAAAAAAGGGAAACAGATTAGAAGCTGGTGAGGAAGGCTTCTTCTTCATGGATAATGCCTAGAGCACAGCCTTGAGTCCTTCTTCAGCCTGAGAGGACTCATAAATACATCTGACTGGCTGGCATCAGCTCAGAGGCTGCAGAAGATTCAGTCAGTCAGGCTCCTCCTGCTATAAAATTGTTCTTGTAGGCAGGAAAGAATTCAAAAGTAATTGTTCCCTGATTGCTCGAGTCATATTTCTTCCTTGTTTCTTTGTGTTTTCCTTTTGATTTTAAGCTCCAGGACAAAGCAGCCAGTAGACAGAATTGGATGCTCCTTTCCCTCCAAAGTCCCAGTCTTGCGGTTAGAGATGTTTGAGGGCTGGGTTCAAACAAGGATGAGTAGCTGAAATTACAGATGTTGTGAACTGTGCAGTTGACCTCCATGTAGGCAGAGTGGTCTACTAGACATGCATGTTAAATCAGTCTATGTGTTGTTTACATTTTGCTTGGGCCCATGTGACATGATTAACTGGATCTTCGTGATGGTTGAGCTAACTCAGAGAAAGGTATCTGATACATGCACTTTTCAGTTTTCAGTCCTCTCTCTCCTGAACTTGACTCTTGGTTAGTGTTAAAGTCCCTTTAGTTCTTGGGCATGGATTTGGACTTGATGAAAATATCCTCTTTTGGGGGAGTGGGGGTGTGTGATTATAAAGTTATAATTTTAATGTGTTCTCTTAAATAACAAGTGATTTAAAACTGTTTGTAGCTTCACTTACATAAAAAAGAAAACTATCATTTAGCCTGGAGAGGAGAAGACTCAGGGGGGACCTTATCACCCTCTACAACTACCTGAAAGGAAGTTGTAGTCAGGTAGGGGTTGGGCTCTTCTCCTTGGCAGCTAGTGACAGGACAAGAGGCCATGGCTTGAAGCTGCAGCAGGGGAGGATTAGACTGGACATTAGGAAGCACTTCCTCACGCAGAGGGTGGTTGTGCACTGGAACAGGCTGCCCAGGGAGGTGATGGAGTCACCATCCCTGGAGGTGTTTAAGATCAGATTGGATGTGGCACTGAGTGGCATGGTTTAGATGTTGTGGTGTTATTGGGTCATAGGCTGGACTTGATGATCCTGGGGGTCTTTTCCAGCCTTGGTGATTCTCTGATTCTGTGATTTTAGTTGGTGGCAAGTCTGTAAAATAGGCCAAATTATTAATGCTTCATATCAATGATTTTTTCCTTCTCTTGTCCTTTTTATGCATATTTTATAATACATAGTATACACTTCTTGCATCCATAATATGACACTGGGCTGGATGGATCTTTGCTGAGTTTCATTGCGGCTGTTCTTACATCCTAATAAGTATTTAGATATAAATCATTATATCATTATTTTCTGGTTATAAGGAGGTACAGCTTTATTTCAATTCCACCAAAAGAGAATTTTCCCTGTAGGCTGGAGACTTTATCACAGAGTTATGAGAGAGGGGTTTGTGAGTTTTAAGTCTGATTCAGCTACTGACCCATCCTCAGAAAGTCATTTAATCCCTTTGTAAACTAGATGTAACTGTGGTTCATTTCATGCTCATGGCGTGATTAATAATTATTAATATTTGTAGAATGAATTGAGTGTATGTGTATATATTTTGTAGTGCCAGACTGTTAAAATGGAAAAATATGTAGACATAGACCTGTAACAACTGCAGCTAGCAATGAATATGCTCAAAGTTAGGTGCACAGATTGTATAAAATTACTGTTAAGAAATACAGTGCTAATGCTGATACAGCATGTGGTATATCTCATTGTTGCAGATCATAAGGAGATAAGCTGGTATGAATTGTGTTCTGTGTTCTTCAAAATATCTCTTAATGAATGCAATAAATTCTATTTAAGAGGTTGCATGTCTCTGTGGGTAACAGTAGATTTAAAGCAAGAACTTGTGTGCACTGCACAGGTGCTAATAGAACTAACAAAGGATTCCTTTAGTTAAAACAATCATATATTGAATTTTGAAATACCTTTTAAATACTTAAATTGTCAAGCAAGTGTTTTGCAGAGGAAGGGTTTTCAGTATATAATTCCCTAATGTAGGTCAATTAAAGCTATAACACTTTCCAAAATTTGAATCTCTAGATCAGGTGTTTTTTCCTAGTTGTACATTTTCCTTCTGTGCATTTATTTCAAATGTTAATAAAATTTTCATCCACAAAAGGTTTAGAATTGACAGAACAAAACTCTTCCTTTTTAAATCATGACAACTACTACTGTTTCCGTCTTCAGGTAGTGGAGGACATGCTAGAGGATGAGGAAGAAGAGGATGACAGAGATGACAAGGTAATTATCTTCCCTAGCATTGGGTATCTGGGGATGGGAGAATTTAGACATGACACTGTTTTTACAGACAGTTAAAAAAGGAGTTGAAGTGGTTTAGTCCAGAAAATTGGACAGAGCTGTTTATCATCCTAACAATGCTACAGTGTGTTGCAGGAAAGGACAGAGGACTATAAATCCTGTTTCTCTCCTTTTTTTTTTTTTTTCCCCTTGGTCCAGAGCTGGGTCAAATATTTTTTCTGCCAGGAACAAAAATAATTCAGCCTGTCTGGAACTTGATAGCTCTTGTGAAGATAACTGCAGTGACAACTGTTTTTTGAAGGACAAAAATTTGTCCTGTCTTGAGTATTACAAATAGGGCTGCACTTTAGGGGGAAGAAAAAAATGATGCAGAAATAGCAACACCATACTGGTTAAAGATGGGATATTGACATCTATAATTTTAAGGAATTACTCAGTAGCAGAATGGCTGAAATGTTTTGCACTCCACATGACATTTAAATAATCACAATTCCTGTAGATGCCCACTCAGTTTGCAGCTGGCATTCTTGCCCAGCGAGCAGGAAACCGTGGCCACATCGTTCAGCTGCGTGAGCAAGTGCGGTTCCGTTTGTAGGCTGCTGGTTGGGTTGAGGATTGCAACCACAGTAAATAACAACTCATTTCCACATCTCTATTGAGCCCAGCCATGGGACTGCTTGGATTGGTTGTACCCCAGGGAGAGGGGGAAAAAAAACAGAGAAAAGAAATGAGAATGACCTTGCACCACTGAAGTGATGGCTGGTGCTGGTGGGACAGCTTTCTGGTGAGATGAGTTGCAGCAGAGACAGCCCTATTGCTGCTGGTGTTTTCGTACCAGGAAGGTGGAAGGAAAGAAAAGGGAAAAACAGATATGATTTTACAAGTACTCCATATTAAAATACAGATGATTCTGACCTTCACAGGTGTTGCCCCACTTCCATTGTATTAAAGCAATTATTTTTTTTCTCTTTTTTGAGAGGAGAAAACAAAATCTTACTTTATGCCCTTGACCTTCGTTTCTAGTTGAGATGTACAGTTATATACCACTATAAGAATTCACATGCTGGCAGCAGCATTTGGAATGTCAGAAAATTCACTGTGATTAGTTAATCCCCTGAATGATTATTTTTCTGTTAGCTAACACCTAAGATCTGAGAGATGATTAAAAAAAAGGGTATTTTCCTCATTCCAGTTCAAAGATTTTACAACTGACAGAAAGTTATTATGTGGAATTCTTCTATAGGTCACTTAAATCGTTAGCTACATCATTTCAGAATGGGCAAACACTGTAGTACAAACCCTCTTACAAACCACGTATGTGATGATTTTTAGCGCTAAATGATATGACCGTGCACTTCTGGCAATAAAATGTATGATTTATTGCAAAGGTCAGGCATGTAGCTGTGGAGAGCTTGTATTTTAACTCAACACGCTGGCTTTGTATCATCATTTCTTTTCAGATAAACACTGATCTGCCATCCATTTGAGGCCATTTTCTCCTGCTCCATCCTGCTTTATTATTAGAGCTGGTGCAAGAGTATCATCCCAGTCGTGTGTGTATTCTTGGATATTTTAATCACTGTGATTAGCTCACTCTGGGTTTCAATGTTGTGATCTAATATTCAGCTTTGTCAAAGTGACACTGGAGTTGAAATATTTTCCTAGCTCTAGTAACCAAGGTTGGAGAGAAGTGAGCACTTACATTACTGTCCACATTCCATGAGCCCTTTTATTGAATATTTAAGAGCTGTCTGTCTATACAGAAGGTGTTTAGGTTGATTTTTTGTAAATTCAAAGCTGTCTTTGTTACTGCAAACATTTTGAGTTCTCGTGATTGAACATCCTGTTTGAATGGAAAAGAAAATCACACTTTTTTTAAAGTAAGCACATCTGGACTACCACGTATATTAGTACTCTTCACAGTGGACATGATTTTGCATGGGGCTGAACTGTAAAGCATAAGCACATAGTTAGGACTGATTTGTTTGTTGTTAGAGGCTTTTACAGTGGTTTTTCCTTTCTTCTGCACTAGACATACTCTTAACTTACTGCCATTCCTCACACATCTTTTTGTCAAAATGGGAGCATTCAGTTTTCTATTATTTTATTTCATATATGTGTTTTGCTGAAGCTATGTGCAACAAAATGATGTTTTGTGAGAAAACAAACACACGTTTTGTAACACCAGCTGGTAGTGGCCTCTGTCTTCTATTATTTCTCTGGGTTTTTTCATACAGTATAATAGAAAAGTCAGGTAAATGGGTCTTCTTATGCCATAAAAGTAAAAAGATTAATAAACGTGCCAAAGCTTCACTTTAATTGAAACTGAAGCATATGTTGCAAGTATGTAAAATACGTCCCAGATGTTTGGCCATGGCCAGTGACTTTGCTTTCCCTGGTAGCAGCCACAAGGCAGCTATTAGTCCTGTAACCTTTGGACTTAACGGTAAATGGGGTATTACATGGCCCAAAACTGGAGCACCTGTTTTCCATTCAGTAAAGACCCCTGGCAGGCTTTACCTAAGCCTATCCATATGTTTTTACTTAGCAGATTGTTGGGCGATTATGAAAAGTGTCTTTCTTTAGAGCCAGCTTAGATATTAGTCACTTGCTTGCAGTGAAAGGGCAACTCTTTGGCTACTTGATGAGGTCCATGTGTGTAGGCGCTGATGTAGGTTAGGGGACTTCTGATGGAGGGACGTTGTTCAATGTCGCCAAGTTGCAGAGCTATAGAAGTAGTAAACTGAAAATGATGAGTGCTCAAGTATATTTAATTAGTAAAAGTAATGCACTGTATTAGTAGTGGTGTGTAATACTGAGTTTGATAAGATGGATTTGCACTTAGCATATTACTTAATCTCATTCTGATGTTCTTGATTTTTAGTAACTTTTTTTTTACCCTTCTATGAGCAGTAACAATATTTTATTAATCAAACTATTCAAATCATTTGCAGCTTCAGCTACTCTCTTTCTAGGCTTTTGTTGTCTGAAAAATTCTTTGCAGTTCTTAGTTAATGTTATCTTGTTTCCAGATAATTAGGAGCTTTTATACTGAAAGATAGTTGAGTCAAATTAAAATATGTTTTAAAGCTTTTAATCATCCATTTGTTTTCAAGCCAAGATACATTCATCACATGTCTCAGAAGCATTTTTACCAAGGGTAGATCATGAGGAGGAGGAAAGATAACTCCGATGTAGCCTTTATTTTTATAGTCTGTAAAAAAGAAGGTTGTAATCTATTGTAGTGGCAGCTGTTTCTATACAATGAATGGTGGAAAAACAATAAAGAAATAGGGAGTGAGTAGAGTGAAGAGAGAATTCCAGGACAAATAAATTCATAGGTTCATTTAGAGCTTGATTCCACCGTTAAATTCTACATGAACATAAAACCTAAATACTGACTGTAAATAGAAAATTAACAACAGTGACAATTCCAGGAAAAACTGTAGCTTCATATGAAACTGCTGTCCCCTAAAAGCTTAGGTAGACTCAGTATACTTATCACCAACCCTACAACAGGGCAGTCTAGAGTATGGAGCTGCAGAAACCAAACTTCTCAGTGCATTTTGGCTTCAGCTTAGTTTAGTTACTCATACAGAGAAGGTGATAAAAGACGTGGGGTTTTTTGCATAATAAGAGATGTGATGGTGTAAACTGCTTCAACCCATGCACTGGAATGTCATCTGATGCTCTTGCAGATCATTGGATCACCACAAAGTCACGACCATGGAGTTACTTTTCACAGAATCCCAGAATCCCAGCATGGTGGAAGTTGGAAAAGGACCTTGAGAGATCATTCAGTCCAACTCCCCTGCTCCAGCAGGGTCATCCACAGCAGGTTGACCAGGATCACCTGCAGGTGGGGTTGGAATCTCTCCACAGAAAGAGACTCCACAACCTCTGAATAGCCTGAACCAGAGCTCTGTGCCCTCACATCAAAGACATTTTTCCTTCTGTTCAGATGGAACCTCCTGGATTCCAGTTTTTGCCTGTTGCCTCTTGTCCTGTTGCTGAGCACTACTGAGCAGAGTCTGGCCCCATCCTCTTGCCCGCACCCTTTAGCTCTTGCTCAGCACTGAGCATATCCCTTCTGGGTCTGCCCTTCTCCAGGCCAACCAGCCCCAGAGCTCTCAGCCTGTCCTTCTCACAGAGATGCTCCAGTCCCCTAATCAATCCTCTTGCCAGGATATACGTTAGACCATGTAGAACCTTTGCACTGGAGCCTCCACAAAGAGCAGTTTTCATCCTCCCCCATGCTGGGGCATCAAATGGGCTTTGTGGTCAAAGTGTTCACCTTTGGAGACAGGTATTTAGACAGCCTTATGAGAGGCTTAGTTTTAGCAAGATCATCCTTCTTTATCACTGTGCAGTCCCGAAGCACTGTTAAAATTAGTAGAGTAAAATGAGTATTAGTGAGATAAGAATATGAGATTTATATCTGAAGTTTGGCACTCGAGGAGGTGTATGTGTGTGTGTTCCCTATGGGACTGTGCGTCTATCAGCTGTGGAATGAATTATACTCATCCATGTACGTGGGTTTTTTCACCTGTGACTAATAAGGTGTGGGTAATGTTCCTCATTTATTAAGTAATCCAAGGATAATTCAATAAATTATTAAATCAAATGAAGACTAGGTCTTAATTATATTAGCTCTTTCAGCATGTGACATAATTTTGCCCAACATTTTTCCTCTACCCTTAATATTATTTCTTAATCTAACTAAGCAGATTGAAGTTATTTGAGACCAAGCAAAGATTTGTTTTCACCTAGATCCTTGAGAAGTAACTTTATAAAAGGAGGTGTAATAAAAATGTCTGTATGGTCATGTCTGTGACTCAGGGGAGAGAAATGATGAGTGTTGAAGGAAATGGCCAAAAGCTTTTACTGCTTGGGCACTCTTTGAAACCTTCCTGTGTGTGCAGGTTGGTTGACTCTTTTAGCTCCAAATACATCAATCTGTTATGTGGCTTCAAAAGAGGTGAGAATGGACCATTCTTCATTCTTTTGAGTTTTTCAGTGTAGTTTCACACAGAATCATGAGATCTTCGCAGAAATATTTGTAAGAAAAATTGCAATCTTAACTACAAAAATCTGCCATAATGGTTGATCATGCATTGCTATGCTTTATGGAGGAAGATACAGGAATATGGTAAAAAAAAAATTGCAAGGTTTTGCAAGCAATATGCATATATTTTGTGTGCAGTTTGAGGTATCTGTGCATCAGTGTAAGACTTCATGTTGTTTACTTCATGTTGATGTGTGGATCAGTGATGAAGTTGCTGGATGGATCATCCAGGCAAAATATAATTATATAAAATATAATCCTCACAAAATGAAAGGGGCATCCTTGCCCCAAGGAATTTAGGTGCAAAGCTCCTCCTAGAGCAGTGTGGTGTGGGATTACAAAGTTGGTGGTGTGCAGCATCGTCCACACAGCGTGGCAGAGAGCAGAGTCTGGTGCTACTCAGGTTTATTCTGCTGACAGGCTGACAGATCAAGAGATATATCAGGCATAAATAAAGCTTGTGGACAAATAGTGTGTGTAATTAGCTCCATTCTTTCTTTTTGTCTCATAGATATGAATTTTGTTGAATTACTAATAACTATTAGAAAAGCTCCAAATGTGTGGCAGTTTATGAGGACAGTTTGTCCTCAAAGAATTACTGTGACCATCTGCTTCAGAAAGCTTTAAATAGTATTTCCATCCACGAAATGCAACTAGTTCCACCCATCCCAGCAGAAGTTCATGGACATTCACTGAAGCATGTCAAAAGAAGAGCAACAAAGCTGGTAAGGGGTCTAGCGAACAAATCTTATGAGGAGCAGCTGAGGGAACTGAGATTGTTTTGTCTCGAGAAGAGGAAGCTCGGGGAAGACCTTGCATTCTACAACTCACTGAAAGGAGGCTGGAGCGAGGTGGGGATTGGTCTCTTCTGCCAAAGAACAAGTGATTGGACAAGAGAAAACAGCCTCAAGTTGTGCCATGGGAGGTTTAGGTTGGACATGAAGAACAATTTCTTTACTGAAAGGGTTGTCAAGCCCTGGCACAAGCTGCCCAGGGCAGTGGTGGAGTCACCATCCCTGGAGGAGTTTAAAAGACATGGAGATGTGGTGCCGAGGGACATAGTTTGGTGGTGGCTTGGAAGTGTGAGGTTAACAGAATGCAGAAGAGCAGGAAATAAAATAACCAGAGAGACAGGTGACTGTGATATGAAGGAAGCTTCCCTAATTCCTGTGAAACTCTGTCTCTGAACAGTTTGTGTGGCTTGCTCAGAGGTCTGGCTAGGGGAAGAGGCAGGAGTCTGCCAAACTTTAGTAGAAATCTGCTGAAGCCAAGTAGCTAATTTTGGAATTCCCACCTATATCCTCACGGAGCATCCTTCCAGATTGTCCATCCAGTTGGTCAGGGACCTGCCATGGCTGCTTCTGCCTGTTGTGGAGTCATAAGAGATCAAGCACTGGAACCAAGTGCTAGGGATGACAGTGATTTTTCTGTAAATTTACTGACTCTTCTGTTAAGTTGCACACAAAGGGTACAGAAGACCGCTTACAAGCCTTGTGGGAGCAGCTCTTAGTAGAGGAGCCTGCAGGAGCAAGAGTTGGAACAGGAAGAAAGAGATTCAGACATAAAGAGAAAAAACTAAATAAACCATAAAGACATCTTCAGGAGCAGGGGAGGCCAGTTGTTGAGCAGACAGGTGTGTGGAGCAGAATGCTGACCTTTGAGGCTGGTGAGACACTGGTCCAGGTTGCCTGGAATGGTAGCAGATGTCCCATCCCTGGGAACATTCCAGGTCAGGTTGGCTGGGGCTGGGAGAAACCTGATCTAGTTGAAGATGTCCCTGCTGACTGCAAGCCAGGTGGACTAGTTGACCTTGAAAGGCCCCTTCCAAACCAAATCATTCTATGTTCTACAGCAGGAGAATGCAAGGAGGCAGGGAGAGGCCATGGAGCCCTGGATGGAGATGTACTGGGAGAACAGGCATGGATTGAGCATGCTTGTAGGAATGTGCAAAGCTTACCTTAAATCTCACATATATTAGTTTTGGAGCAGCCGGCATCACCATCTCAGTAGTGCTTTGAGCATAGTCTTCAGTGTACCATTTAGATGGGCTCAAAAATTAAGATTTATGGCATATGGAAAAGCAATAAATGATTGTTTTAGCAGTTGTGGCTCAGCATTAAACGTGACTTAGGGACTGGAGTGGTATCTGTGCTATCCGCATGATCAGCGAATGTGTGTTTGACTAGTTTGGGAACAGAGGAGGTAATACAATAGGTTATCATACAGCTGTAGTGGTCTGATAATGCAGTGGTTTTATTGGTTGCCTAACTGAGTAACTACACCAGGTATTAGGTTTGCTTGTCACAGTGCTTAATGCCTGGGGTAGTTGAGCAAGTTACTTTTGCACTGAGTTGACCCCAAAGTCCCAGAGTCTCTCAATCAGACTGCTCAGATTTCCTACACTGGCAATTCCTTTCCTTTTCTAATGGGCTATATTAAAGAAAATGTGTCACCTTTTGCACCATGTAATACTAAATCAGCTCAGAATTCATGCACAATTATGTCAGTGGAAATCTAATATTGCAGACCTGCTTATCTTGAGATAGCACGTGGAAAAATAAACTTGCACAACTGACAGATTTACTCGATTCTACAGATAAGGTGTTTGCAAGTAATTGAGCTGAAGAATGTGTATGGATTATTTTCATACATCTCAAAAAACAAATAAGAAAAATTGATAATAAATATTTAAACATTGTTTCTTTATTCTTTCTCTGACTTCCTTTCCCATTTTATCTTTTCTTGGCCTGCTCAAGTGCTAACGTAACGAAGTCCAGGATGGAAAAAACAGATTTTTATGTTAACAAACTCTGTTTGTTCTGAAGGCTAATGAGTTTAGAAAAACAAAATGGACACCACTCATTTATGTAATGTCACAGATATCTAATGGCATCTAGGTAATGCAGACCCCTGAGAGAAAAGCTTTCTATTGAAAAAGTATTGCTTTCTGTTTTTCTTTAACAGTGTGAAAAAGTCAGGACACCGTTGCTAATCTGCAGCTTTCTTGCAATCAGAAATAGTAGTTTAAGATTGATTGCTTAGCAGATATGCTTTTTAGTGTTTTGTGTATGAGTGGTGCGATTCCTCCTCCCTTCAGCACATAGGTCAGTGTGTTGTTATCATTTTAATGTATGCTATTATTAATTTAAAATTAAGCATGGAAAAGCTGTATGTTAGCCTTTAATTATGCTTTGATTAACATTTTAAATACTAGTAGGGAAAAAGTAGATAGAAATCCTGTGGAATATCTTTTCTGCTGCTGCACAGCAGACTCATTTTTGGTTGGGTTACTATATTTTCTTTCCATTTCGGGGAAATTTGAAATTTATGCATGTGTTTGTGTTCACCAAAGCATCTTCTTGTCTGCTCTGTGAAGTCCCGGGGCTGCTTTCCTTCCCACTCTCAAAAGAACAAATGCTGCCTGAATGTTTTAGATCAATACAGAACATACAGTGAAGATCAAGAAATAGTTTGCTCAGCTATTTTTGTAAGGTATAACACACACCCCTACATTTTGATAGAGGAGTGTGTTGCATAGTAATAGTTGTGGTTTCTGGACAGTCTAATAAAAATTAAGATTTTATAGTCTGTTCAGGGAATGATTGAACCTGATTATCTGAAATTCCATTCTGTAATATTATAGGCCAAGAGCCAGTTTATTACTAAGTAATTTTTTCAGGCATCTCTTATGCTGTGTAATCCTTTTCACAGGTTTTCCTCGGGATATATTAATTCAGAAGAAAATGTGTTCTAGCACCGTCATATTAAAAAAAAAAAACGTTTTATGCTGGATTTTGAAGTCTTAATACATAAATATAGAAATGTCATTTCCTGAAAGTTGTGAAGGTTTGTTTTTTTTCCCTCAGTGAAATGTTTTCTGTTTATTTGATAATGGACTATCAGATGACATCTGCCTGTAGTCCTTCTGTTGGTTTGCTTTTGCAGACTAAGGAGAGGAACTTCAGTGGCTGGAACTACCCTCATATCCAGAGACCACTGGAGACTCCTTGTTCTTCAGACTGGTTTGCCTTTGAAAAGAGAACAAGAGTTTGGACCAGGACTGTGCTCTACAATTTTTGCTCCACAATTT
This sequence comes from Bucco capensis, assembly GCA_013396975.1. Lineage (NCBI taxonomy): Eukaryota > Metazoa > Chordata > Aves > Piciformes > Bucconidae > Bucco > Bucco capensis. The sequence continues at coordinate 21,183 of VWZO01021768.1, read as the reverse complement.
ATTGATGCTAAGTGATGAGATCCTTAACTGTTTTTTCAGAGCTTTTGGGGGGGAAAGAAACAGTTTTATTGTATTTCCAGGTTATTCACAAGTATTACTGGAAGTACCTCAAGCACACAGGAATGTTAGACAGACTTTTTTTTCTTTATTCTCATTTTAATACTGAGACATTTTAATGTGTGATTTCAGATTGTTAAGATTCAGCAGTCTATCCATGTGTCCTGAAGTAGACTGGAGGAAAAAAGGTCTTTTATCCTTCCTTTAAACATTTCTTCTCCTATCTATTTCCTCTACAGTGCCAAAACCCTGGGGGAGTGAGTCTGTGAATGCTGTCATTTGTCATAAGTGTTAACAGTTCTAGGAAATTGCTGTTTGATAAGGAGCAGCACAGTGGAGTAACTCTTTGAGCAAATATGGGAAGAGTGATTCAGGGGAAAAGATAGAGGAAGGTTGAGTTGAGTTGAGAAAGGAAAGAAGATGTCTGTGTGCTTGTGTTTCACTGGGATAGGCGAGGACAATGCATGAAGCATTCACAAGGACATTGTCTGCAGAGCTCTGTATTTGTGGAGTATTTCCAAGGTATAGATGAACTTTGTGTGAGTTATGTCTCCAAGAAGATGAGCACATGGCAACTTGGAATTTGTGGTCAAGTTAATACGATTCAGTGCACAGGGGGTTTTGCACCACAAAATACAGTGATGTTCAGAAACCCTAAGTGATCTGTGTTCACAAATCTTTTGGGTGGAAAGGATGGCCAGAAGCATGTGGTCTCTTCACAGTAGATTGCTTGAAAATCCAATGTTAAGACAAAACTGTATTGAAAAAGATTAAAAGATTTTGATGAAACAGAGCTATGAAGTCAACTACAGCATTTTAGAGAAAGACCTAAGGATAGCAAAAAGGGGAGCTGGAAGGCATGAGGGGAATAAGAAGGGGTTTTCTGCAATGAAGAAGAAAATTCCAAGGGAACAATGTATACCTACTCCATGGTGGGGGGAAGGGAGATATAAAATTAATTGTATAAACACTATCTGATTTTCGATGTCCTTTAAAAATGTTTCCACTGTATCATAGAATCGTTTAGCTTGGAAAAAGATCCCTAAGATCATCAATACTAACCATTAACCCAGCACTACCAAGTCACCACTAAACCATGTCCTTCAGCACCACATCTACATGTCTTCTAAATCCCTCCAGGGATGGTGACTCACCACTTCCATGAGCAGCCTGTTCCAATGCTTAACCAATCCTTCAGCGAAGAAACTATTCCTCATGTCCAATCTAAACATTCTCTGGCACAAAGTAATGCTGTTTCCTCTTGTTCTATCACTCGTTCCTTGGGACAAGAGACCAACTCCCATCTCACTACAACCTCCTTTCAGAGAGTTGTAGAGAGCAAGAAGGTCCCCTTTAAGCCTTGTTTTCTCCAGGTTAAACAACCTCAGTTCCCTCACAAGACTTGTGCTCTAGACCCTTCACCAGCTTTGTTGCTCTTGCTTGGATATGCTCTAGCACTTCAATGTCTTTCTTGGAGTGAGGGGCCCAAAAACTGAACACAGTGTTCAGTGTGTGGCCTCACCAGCGCCCAGTCCAGGAGGGTAATACCTGCCCTAGTCCTGCTGGCCGCAGTATTTCTGATCCAAGCCAGGATGCTGTTGACCTTGGCCAGCTGGGCACACTGCTACCTCATCTTCAGCCACTGTCAACTAATGTCCCAAGCTGCTTTTCCCTCTTTCAGGAACAGAAAACAGGCAGAAATACCAGTTGTAAGGAAAACACGATACATTTCTAAAGGCTGTTTTGGACATTCTTTAAAAATGTTTTGGGGGAATACTTGGAAGTAATGCTTAGACAGTAAAGAAAATTATCTGATGATCTTACTGCTCTACAGACAATTACTGTTCAAAAGTCATGGCAAAATACAAAAGTGCTGTGGGGTAGATCCTGATAATTGCTGTTGTTTTAATCTGTTGTTCTCTGGAAATAAGAGAATAGGCTTGAAGACAGTAGTGGCCAAATGTGGGGTTTTTCCCATATTCAGAGAGAGGAACTCAAGAGTACTTCATGATGAACCCCTGGAAGTATTAACATCAGTGATTAACACTTATTCTGTGTGTGTTCCCCATCATAAAATGCACTTTTGTATCTGAAAACTTTAAACTATTTAGAGATCATGTGTTTTACTGCACTTATTAACACATCTTAGTCATTTCTATTAGAGTTATGATATCTCTTTTACTTCAAAGTTTGTGTTGATTATTTAGCAAGCAAAATGTTCCCCAAAATCAGTATCTGGACTTGGAGCCCTGAGATGGTTTCTGTATCTCCTGTCACCTTCCCAGGAAGGTAAAGAGGGTTGGAGGAATTAGTTTTCACAATCTTAACATGAGAAATATCCAGAAAAATATAATATTACCTTATAAAAAAACACTAAAATGTAAAAGACCCTGCAGTCAGTGGGATCCTACCCCATGTTCTTATGTCAATATTCGTTATTTTGTTTTGAACAAGATCATTCACAAGGACCTTGTAATGGCTTCCAGGGAGTCACAGAGGATGAATGAGACTAACCAGCAGAAATAGTGTTGCAATTATGTTCTAGTAATATCCTGCTTTGCTTTCATTATGATTTGTCTGAGGGATTAGCGAAGGATGAGGAGCACTCCAACACTGCTCCACTACCTCAGCAGGCACAGTATTGTTCCCTTCCCTTCAGGGATGTTCATGCCATGCAAATATTATACATGTCTTCTGGGCATTATCAATATCTTTTGTTTGCGTTGTATCCTAAGAAAGCATGCAAGGACAGAAGGCAGAGGCAAGGACAGAAGACAGAGGCATGGTCAGAACCCTGGCACAAGTTATAAAGTATGATATACTGGACAGGTTACTTGCTCTATGGACTTAAAAAAGGTTTTGTCCTTAGGAAATCTTTCTTCCTTCTCTCTCCTTTTTTTTTTTTCTCTGTGTGTAATTCTTCTTACTCTTAGGAGAAATAGTTGGACTTGATGATCTTAAAGGTCTATTCCAACCTAGATGATTCTATGATTCTTAAAGTTAATACTGCTACTAATTAAGAGCTTAAGCCATTTTCCTGCAGTGGGGAGAAATCTCAAATATCACCCTGGAAGCTGCACAGTCAAGCTGTGCCGTCTTCAGTTGCCACAGGATCTTCTGTACACCCTCTTTGCATTATCATAACTCCACAGAGGTATCTCCCAGGTACTTCCAGGTATCAAGAGATGCTTTATACACTGCAAACTTCTACACCCCCCTGTTTCTGAGTAAACCTTGTTAGTGAATTTCCTTCCTTGTAGCACTATATTAATATTTTTCCACTGCATACATTAGTGTTTTCAGCTCCACAGGTGTCAAAAGCACTGAACTCATTACAAAGGGAATGCGATTTTAGGGCCAGGGCAGTGCAGTTGGATGCCATGTAGGGAGCTGTGCTGACTTCTCCAAAGCTTGAAGTCTATGTGAGAGTGAAGCCCAATACCTCAGGAGAAGCTTAATACCGACAAAGTTTTAAGGCACTGACTTACATCTAAGCTCTACCATCACATACGTAAAAAAGCTGGTTTTATATGTAAAGCAGAAGTTCTTGGGTGGTTTTCAGTTGGAGGTCAGGTTGAGGGAATTCAGATTTCCCCTACTCCCTGTGATCACTGGAGATCTTCTTACATGTTTGTTTTTGTACATGCTGTTGTACAACCCTGTAATAAGAATGAATCTATTTCAAAGTGTGAACTGGCAGAGTTCAACAAAAGGAAACATAAAATAGCTGTTAGGACATAAGTGTGGTGTAAGTGACTAATGTTACATAGGCATGCCATGCCTTCTTTTAACCTCAATCTCCATAACAAAACAAAAAAAAACAACCAAAAAAAAAACCCACAGCAGAATTAACCATTTATTCATCTGGAATGGGAATGGTTTGCCAAAAGCAGAGGCTGCAAGTTTTTTCCTTCTAGAAGAAACCATTGCTGTAGCTGGAAAACACTTTTGTAATCTTGTTTCTTCAGAAAGTTTGTTGGAAGTTCATTTTCCATATGGCTGAGGTGAAAAATAGAAGGGTTTGGGGTTTTTTTCCTGCATATCACTGCTGTCTTTTTAAGCAAGCAATGGACTGAACTTCTCAGTACTTTTGTTCTAGGCAAAAATATCAGCAGTTCCATGATTCTATCTTATTTACTTCTTGTTCTGCTACTACTGCCTTGACATGTTTTAACAAAGATCACTGAATCACAGAATCATTAAGGTTGGAAGAGACCTCTAAGATCATCAAGTCCAACTATCTACCTATTACTACCATGCCCCTAAACCAGGAAAAGGTTCAGCTCACCTCTGTATTGTATATTGTTAATCTGTATAATAAATTCTGCTCCCTATTCTGATTCAAACTCTTGAGTCTTAAGAGAGATTTTGTGTCATATTTTTGTTTGAAATGATGGGTACTTCTACCTACTATTTTGATCATTTCACAAGAAAATGATGGTGCATGTCCCTAATTCTGCTATTAGTTTTATTAAGCTTTTCATATTAATGCTGTTTTATCAGTGAGTTCCACAAATGAGTTTTGCATTGAATGGAAAAATTAAGCTTTACCTCTGCTGCCTTTCAGGTTCATGGAACATTTCTCTCTACTGCCTTATGAAGAAATTAATTAAGAGTCCCAATTTACTTTCTCCAAACCATTCATTATTTCAAGTATCTTAAATATGCTCATTCATCTTCTGTGTAAATTAAAACAGGCTAGTACTTTCTGCTGCTTATTGTCTTATTTTTCCTCACACAAAGTTCATGACTTCAACACATTGCATCTGCATTTTTTTCTGGATCTGCTTTGTTATCTTTATTTTTTAACTTAAATTCAGTACTTCAGCTGAAATTATCTCCTCAGGTTATATAATGGAGCTTGGTAAAGATAAATCACTAGTTTTAGTAATTCATCTACTTATCTAATTAATGTGATTCCTCAGAACTTTGACATGACCTCCTTAAGTAATTCAGTCACCTAAAACTTGGCAACTCAACATTCTTCCTTTTTGATCTAGATTGACAAATACGTTAAGTCATCAGCTCTAGTACCAAATTTTATGACAGTTTACTATTAATTTTTTCAAAGATGTCTACACTTTTACCTCTTTCTCCTTGCTTAGTTATTTTATTATCCTTTTTCTTTTAGGAAAACTCCAGAAGATTTCTTTTAAACACTGTGTAAATTACCATTTGCTTTCCCAATGTTGATTCAACTGTTTTAAATTCTAAAAAGTTTCAAGAAATTTCTCATAAATAATTGTTTAAGTTCTGCATATGGTACTAAAAACTTTTAAAAACAAGCTACCTGAGGGCCTTGGACTTAAGCCCTACTCTAAATTTCTTGCATGTGTGTTCTTAGTGGAAGTGCTTGGGGAGGTTTCCACACGGGTTGTAACAGAGGATCTGCTTCAAATCAAGCATTGGTAGAAGCAAAATGAACAATAATAAATTATCAGGACTGAATAGTGTTTGCCTAAAAATGCTGAAGGAACCTGGGGGAAAATAGTTGAACCATAAACAGTGGAGAAGCTTATGTAGGTCCAGCATGAGAGGAGTGGGCAAACTCATGGAAGAAAAAGCCATATTCTGAACAAGCAGCTGTGGAAACTCTTGAACCACAGTTCTCTGAAAGCTTGAGAAATATTCTAGGAACCTGAACATAAACTTGTTCATCTCTGTTTCACTTAGCACTGGTGAGGCTGTACCTCAAACTCTGGGTTTAGTTTTGGGCCCCTTACTCCAAGTACACAGAGGTGCTGCAGCGTGTCCAAAGAAGAGCAACAAAGCTGGTGAAGGGTCTAGAGCACAAGTCTTGTGCTCAGGGAACTTGAGGTTGTTTAGCATAGGCAAATGGAGGCTGAAGGGAGACCTTCTGACTCTCTACAACTCCCTGAAAGGAGTTTGGAGCAAGGTGGGGGTTAGTCTTTTCTCACAAGGAACAAGTGATAGGATGAAATGAAACAGCCAGGGGAGGTTTAGATTGAACAGTAGATAAAATTTCTTCCCCAAAAGGGTTTCCAATCACTGGAATAGATTGCCCAAGGCAGTGGTGGAGTCACTATCCCAGGAGTGTTTTAAGACATGTGTAGGTGTGGTGCTGAGAGACATGTTTAAATGGAGCCGTGGCAGTCTGGGGTTAACTATTAGAATTGATGGTCTTAAAAGATCTTTGTCAACCAAAACAATTCTATGATTCTGTGTCTGTTCTTGATCACTCTGTTTCTGTGCAGGTACATGTCCACCCAATGCCTCGCATGACCTATCATTCCATCTGTAGAACTGTAGTACAGCCTGGGTAATTCCAACCATCACACAGATCTGACCCTTTACCAAACGCTGTTTTAATTGAAATGCAATTTAACCNTTTAGTATTAACACGAGGAGAAACTTCTTTACAGTAAGGATGATGGAGCACTGAAACAGGCTGCCCAGGAGGGCTGTGGAGTCTCCTTCTCTTGAGACATTCAAGAGCTGCCTGGATGCATTCCTGTGTGACCTTGTCTTGGTGATCCTGCTCTGTCTGGGGGGTTGGACTAGATGATCTTTCTAGGTCCCTTCCAACCCCTAACATTCTGTAATTCTATGATTAATCCAGTAGTGTTGCTTACTGCAGTCTTTTCCTAACTGTTGTGCTGTGTGCGAGTGTCTGTGTGCTTCACTCAAGCTCTCAGACTGGAATAGCACAATTCTTCTAGAGGAATGGCACCTGCTCTCCTCTGTGTTTTCTTTGGAAAAAGGTTGAATATGATATAACCTCCAAGACAGTTGTTTCAATGATGATAAAAATTTCACAACACTTCTCTCTGTTTATTTAGCATCACTGTGCCCTAGATATGACTATGTGTGCAGATCCAGGAGAAATAATGAAATCTATGGAAAGCAGGCACATGGGAGAAAAATGACATTTTAAGATGGCAGCTTTGTTCCCTACATTTTTGGACTGAAAATAGGTACTGAATTTGCAACCAAGGCTGAAAAACATTTAAACTTTATTTACTAAACAATAAATAATACAAAGATTTTTTTTGTTGTTGAGAGTTGAAGAAGAGAACTGAGAGAAGTCTTACACTGTGGCTGGTGGCTGTTGCTTTTCTGAGTGTCAAATAAGCTAGGTTTTTTTAGAGTGAAGGCCTAACTTTCTCTGTGGAGAAAGACTATGGGAATAAAATAGGTTATTCTATGCAGACTGTACCTTGTTAGAGATCATCCCCTAACATTCTGTGATTCTGTGAACAGTGCTCATGCATCTGTGGACCTGTCACCAGCAAACCCTTGAAGCTGATGTCATCTTACGTGGATCACAATGTCACAAAAGCATCAAGGATTTAGGAAGGGAGAGATGCTCTCCAGTTGTCTTTACAATTTCCTGTTGTGCTGCCATTCAGATAGACCTGGACAGGCTGAGAGTTGGCAGGGAGGTACCTCATGAAGGAGGAACCTCAACAAGGGCCAGTGTAAAGTCCTGCATCTGAAGAGGAATAGCCCCATGCATCAGAACAGGTTAGGGGTTGACCTGCTGGACAGCATCTCTGAAAGAAGGACCTGGATTGAATGCCAGGTCTTTCTACAGCTATTTAAGCTAAATGCTGTTGAGTGCCTCTTTTGCTCACTCTAAAATCAGCTTCATTCATCCTTTTGCTTCATGCCTAATATCCACTCTGATTTGTTAAGTTTGCTGGACTTCAGAAAAGCCAACTTCGGCCTTCTGAGAGAAATGCTTGATAAAGTCCTGTGGGACAAGGCTCTAGAAGGTAAGGGGGCCCAAGCAAGCTGGCTAGTATTCAAATGCCTTTTCCTCCAGGCTCAAGATCAATGCATCCCAAAGAGTAGGAAATCTAGTAAAAGAGTTAGGAGACCTCATGGTTGAGTAGGGAAATACTGGATAAACTTAGGCATAAGAAGGAAATATATAGTGCATGGAAGAATGGGCAAGCCACTTGGGAAGAATATAGGGAGCTTGTCAGAGGGTGTACAGAGGCAACAAGGAAAGCTAAGGCCTCCTTAGAATTTAACCTGGCAAGGGAGGTCAAGGATAACAAGAAGAGATTTTTCAAGTATGTTGGAAGCAAAAGGAAGTCTAGAGGTAGTGTGGGCCCTTTGAGGAATGAAATGGGTGCACTGGTGACCAAG
>VWZO01021768.1:1063-12760 GCA_013396975.1 Bucco capensis | reverse complement strand
ATGGGCAGGGAGAAACTCGATGAAATTTAACAAGGGTAAGTGTAAGGTACTCCATCTGGGAAAGAACAACCCCATGGATCAGTACAGGCTAGGAACTGATCTGTTGCAGAACAGCTCTGGGGAAAAAGATCTAGGAGCCCTGGTGGATAGGAGGATGACTATGAGCCAACAATGTGCCCTTGTGGCCAAGAGGGCCAATGGCATCCTAGGATGCATTAAGAGGAGCATGGCCAGCAGATCGAGAGAGATTATTCTCCCTATCTACTCTGCCCTGGTGAGGCCCCACCTGGAATACTGCATCCAGTTCTAGCCCCCTCAGCTCCAGAAGGATAGGGAGCTGCTGGAGAGAGTCCAGCACAGGGCCACCAAGATTATTAAAGGAGTGGAGCATCTGCCCTGTGAGGACAGGCTGAGAGAGCTGGGTCTCTTCAGTCTAGAGAAGAGGAGATTGAGAGGGGACCTCATTAATGTTTATAAATATGTTAAGGGAGAGTGTCGGGAGGAGGGAGCCAGGTTCTTCTCAATGTCGTCCAATGTTAGGACAAGAAGGAATGGGAGCAAGTTGGACCACAGGAGGTTTAGTATTAACACGAGGAGAAACTTCTTTACAGTAAGGGTGATGGAGCACTGAAACAGGCTGCCCAGGAGGGCTGTGGAGTCTCCTTCTCTTGAGACATCCAAGAGCTGCCTGGATGCCTTCCTGTGTGAACTCGTCTAGGTGATCTTGCTCTGTCTGGGGGGTTGGACTAGATGATCTTTCTAGGTCCCTTACAACCCCTAACATTCTGTGATTCTGTCAGGTTCATTATTCCCGTCAGGTTTCCCAGCATTTGTCTGTCTATGGATCTTGATGCTTTAATGTTTTTAAATGGGCAATGTGGAAGCTAGGAGATGAAGACAAAAAAAAATGATGTGTTGGAATGCATGCTGACTGACTAGACTACTTTACTTCTTTAGGAGAGCAGATAAATTACATTGAATGCCTATTTTTCATCTTCTGTAAATTGGGTACCTCAGTTTTCTGAGGGTTTTTTCCTTTAGTTTTAGGGTATCATATCATTAATATCATCTGTGTCTCAGTATACTCCCTATGTTATGATTGCTCAGTCATCAAGTTAATATTGCCTGAAGAACAACAAATTTTTGTGTTTCTTGCCATTTATTTTTTCAGCTGACATTCCAACATTACAGTGATCATCTGGATTTTGTATTTAATTTTAGCATTGCTTTGCTTTCCGTTTTCCTTCGAAAGTATCTCCATTCATTATCCATTCAACTAAACAAGTTTCTCTATTCATTTCTTGAAAGTAAGTTCTAAGGTAACTGCAGGCAAGCTCGTAGCTTTTTCTATGATGTCTTTTATTGTAGGGTATCAGATATATACATACAGTACACAGTCAAAGCTTTTGCTTTAGCTACAAATGTTTGATTTTCTTGGCGGGGGGAAGACATTGCTGTAAATATTTGCCTTTCACTATTCTTTTCCTTTCTGATATTGAGGACTGCAGTGCATTACCAGAACGCGAGCACCTCTAAGCAAGTTTTCAGCCAGAGTATCATTTACTGTGGTCCAGCATAAATAGGTGCTTTTTTTTTCTTCTGAGACATGAGCATGTTGAAGCATATTTAAAATTAATGTAGAACAGACTATCATAGTGGTTAAATATTAAAATAACATTGTCACAAATTACCCTTCGTTGTGATTTTGCATATTCATGGACCCACCTCATCTTCTCTAGATGGCTCAGCTTTACATCTTTTCCTAAATTTCAGTATAATAAACAAAGAGCGTGTGGAGTTTCTTTTTCCCCCATTTCATTGAAATAAGCATACAGAGAATATCAGCAGTGGAACCTTTTTAGGTTTTTCTCCAGATTTTCTCCAAAGGGACCCTGAAATTCTTGATCCACTTATCACTCCTCATCCATTGTGCCCCCAGAATATTTGCAAGGTTATTTTCTAGGTGCTGCTTTTTCTTCCTTTTGTATTGTTTTGCCTCAAATGCCAAAGTGTTTTTCAATAATATGTAATTTTCTAAAAGCACAGGTTGAACATTTACCCAGGGGAATTATGTAAAAAAGGAGTGGTTTTGAAAGGCTTTCTTTCTTTCCTCAATTTATTAATATTTGATGGACTCCTTGAATAATTGTTTCTGCTTTTTGAAATATGTATATATGCATTGTCTTCAGAATATTACTTAGTCTTTCTCCTGTAGACATGGTAGGATTTCTTCTGAGCTGAAGTAGCAGTGTTAGTGACAGGATCATAGAATCACAGAATGGTTTGGATTGGAAGGGACCTTTAAAGGTCATCTAGTCCAATCCCCCTGCAGTGAGCAGGGACATCTTCAGCTAGATCATGATGTTTTGCTGTTTTGGTTTTGAGTGTTCATGGTTCTGTCGACCATCATCTTGTTCACCCATTTGGAATTCTATACTAAACTGCTTCCAGGATGATTTTCTTTAAACATTCAACTTACATAAAGAATGTCACCCAGATGTCACATATTACTGTTTTCACAGGAGGAGGGAGCCAGGCTCTTCTCAATGTCATCCAATGTTAGGACAAGAAGGAATGGGAGCAAGTTGGACCACAGGAGGTTTAGTATTAACACGAGGAGAAACTTCTTTACAGTAAGGATGATGGAGCACTGAAACAGGCTGCCCAGGAGGGCTGTGGAGTCTCCTTCTCTTGAGACATTCAAGAGCTGCCTGGATGCATTCCTGTGTGACCTTGTCTAGGTGATCCTGCTCTGTCTGGGGGGTTGGACTAGATGATCTTTCTAGGTCCCTTCCAACCCCTAACATTCTATGATTCTATGATGCTAGAGCATGGAAGTTGGTCTAGATGACCTCTGATGGTCACTTCCAACCTTAACTATTCCATGATTCTGTGAAATGTCTTTATAGCTGGAATAGTGTTGGCTTACTGTGCCTTCTTAATAACCCTTACAGAAGGCAGAAGTTAGATTCTGAGAGGTAATTGCTAGGACCAGTAATCCCCAGTGACAGGTTTTTGAGCAGTGGCCAGACAATAGGACAGTATTGTACAGTCAGTGTCTGCAAGTTAGTCTGGCTTTGTCTCAGTTGCTTCACTTCGTGCAGAGGTGCTCCATCATACCAGCTTGGGCAATCAGGTGTTTTTTGAAGTCTCATCTGGAGCCTCTCTTTCTCCCAGACAGCTTCTTCCCAAAATTTCAAAATTTAGTTCTATTCTTCAGACTCTCCAATGACTTTGTTTTTATGATCTATGCATTCCTCTCCAACCTAACAGTTATTAATAGGGCAGTAATCCACCATAAAATGTTCAGTTTTATTCTTTGTGCTAAAAGTGTATCCTTCCACTTAAAGCTCTTCTTTTGTCTGGCTTAATTCCATTAACTTTACTGAACTTTACTTTTGAGTCTGGCTTACTTATTTCTCCTGTATTTTGAAATATTTGCTTTATAGATGCACTTTAACTTGGAGAAGAGGGATATTTGGGGTTAGAGATATGATCCTTTTCTAAATCATCCTATTTTGTCTTGGAACTGGAGGCACAGTCCAGTGAATAGACTCACACAACATGGACTGTATGCAGTGTTTCATGTGAATTAGATTCACACAGTCTAGAGTAAGTAATTTACTTTCTTTTTGCTTTGGTTTCACCAAATGTAAAATATGGTCGTGGCCAAAAATCAATATACAAGAGTTAAGTATTTTTATTAGCCAAGCTGTATATCAATCTGTAATCTACAGTTTCCTCTGATGGAGGAGGAGGGCATGGTCTCAGTCTTTACTTGGGCTCATTCTCTTTTGTAAATTCAAGTCAGACTATCAACATCAATTTGACTTTGCTTTCACAGTTTATGTGTAAAGCCATCCCCTAGCAAACATCTTGCTTCTCAGATACCTTAAGCCTGCTGCAAACAAACAAATCACAGAAATTAAATAGTAATAAAGCTGTTGTTAACTTTGTATAATAAATTTTTTCTACTATTTAAATAGCAATTATTTCCAGAAACTTGGCAATTGTAGCCGTACATATGATGAAATTGATTCCAGTCACAGCTGATCTTTCTTTGGGAAGGAAATATCAGTAGTGTTTGAAAAATGTATTATTAAGAAACTTGGTTTGCTCAAGGTGGTTCCTAGGTTGTATTTGCTAACACAGCATCTCACTGGAAGAAGATAAGTGCAGCTTTTCCCTAACCCAGATTGTTCTCTCCACAAATCTTTGCAGAAGGAAATAAAAAAAACAGCTAATAGTTTTGGGGCATGTGGAATTAGTTTAAGCAAAGCAGAACCCTGATCCTTCTGACCACCTCCTCTTTCCTGTGCTGTTTTGTCTGTTCCTGCTTTGGAGTATGTCAACAAATGTTGTTTAAGCTCAGAAGGTGCAGGGGGGTGGAAATAGTGATTCTTTGTCTTTTTCTGTCTTTGGGGTTTTTGGGGTTTTTTTTAGGGAAATGATTTAAAATAGATGTATTTTCAAAACAAGGTACATGTTTGCCTTGTAAAATATTTGTTAAGATAAACAGCCTCAAGGACCTCTGGATGTAATCCTGGTTGCATTCTGGAGATGTTACAAAGGATACTGGTTTTGTTGCAGTGACACAATTCTTTTCTCACACAGGTTAATTACAAGTCAAGATAATTTTACAGAGAGGGCAGAATCTGTTAAAGAGCAAAGTATAAAGATATTTGAAAAGCAGAAAAATGCCTGTGATTTCTATATGGCTTATTGTCCACTTCTGCTATATGAGAAAACAGATTGTTTTCATGTTTCCTGCTGGAAGTATGTGTTTTAGATGAAGGAATAGAGTAGATATCTCTTTCCTGATGACAAATGATTGTGTTGGATATATGCTGCACCTCCTCAGAAGCTCCATACCTGAGGACAGTAATGCTGTCATTGCCAAGGCTTCAAGTGTGTAATAAATTTTAAGGGAATAATTTCACAAATTACTCAATGTTGCTGTGCAGCACTGGATTTAGTTGAGCAACCTGATCTAGTTGCAGATGTCCCTGCTCACTTCAGGGAGGCTGGACTAGATGACCTTTACAAGTTCCTTCCAAACGATTCTGTGATGTCAATGGTTGTGGTTATGGACATCCTTACAAAACAAAAATATTTCCTCTTGATATGAATATTTATTAATCTTAACTAAGCACAGAAGCTCTTTCACATTGCCTGAGAAACTAGTGGTTTTATTGTCTCTGAACAGATTGGTTGAGTCACCATCCCTGGAGGGATTTAACAGCCATGTAGATGTGGTACTGAGGACATGGTTTAGTGGTGACCTGGCAGTGCTGGTTAACAGTTGAACTCAATGTCTTAAAGGTCTCTTCCAACCAAAACTATTCTATAATTCCATGAAGTGTTGGATTTTTTTAAATACACTCAGTCTGTCTCTCTCATGATTGCTTATTTTTAGACAATCTGTGTTCTGTAGCTAAGCACTTTCAACATCTTCACAAGAAATCTTGACAACATAGCTGAAGAACCAATGTCGCTGTGGTAACTTCAGATTATTAAATGTTAAATGATGTTTTCCTTATCCAATCTGGCTTATTAAGACAACAAAAATGACAATAAAGTAAGTGAACCAACATACTGTCTGCTCATTATGAATCAGGAGAAGAAAAGTGAAATGCAAAATAGGCTAATTTCTTAGGTGCTGAACATTGGAGTCAATTACAGAGTCGGTTGTATTTTGTGGTTTCTGATGGCAAAGTGTTGAACAAATTTCTTATCAAATATTTTGCTAATCTTGAAATATTTTTCTCTCCGTTTCTTATTTTGAGCAAACATTAATCACATTCAAAATGGATAGGGTAATAGGGCATCAATCCATTGGAACTGTTGAACATAAATGTTGGCTTACATGTAGTCTGGGAAAAAGTGAAGATAAATTGTCTTTTTTTTCCAGGATGTAGCTTCATTTTAGTCCTATCTAAAGCAGCATTTTTTTGAGAGAGCTGTTGGCTCTGCATGGGCTCAATGCTGCAGCCTGTCTAGGGGAAAAAAAGAACAGGTGTCAGAGCAGGAGGAGGCCCACTTGAGGAATGGTCCATGGAGTGCATTGATGGCAGAACCTTGATGGTTTCTTCTAGCAGGCAAAATCTGCTGGAATTGGCAGAAAGAAGGACAACGTTTGCTGATGGCAAGGCTATCAAAGACCCCAGAAAACATGTACTCACTTGAAAGAGTGCACAACTCAGGAGGTTTGCACCTTCAACATGTTTGTTTACCACAGACCTGGACTATTGAGCTATATATTTAGAAACTGATGCAATGACAAAACTGTCTGGTGCTCAGCATATATACTAAAACATACTAGTTGTCTATGTTCAGTGCTTAAAGGACAAGGAAACAATCTCTGATTGGAAAATTTTGCCAACTACTTTTAGATTAATCTTTAATACTTGCACCTTTGAAACTTAAGTGATTGGATACAGGCTTCATCTCCTACCATCAGAAAATCTTATTCAACCACTCCTATTCTTTTCTTTAGGACAGTGAAAAAAAAGGATTTATGAATAGACTTTATGCCATCCAGGAGGTGTGTGTCAGTGTCCAGAATATCCTTGATGAAGTGGCTTCCTTTGGAGAAAGGATCAAGAAGTAAGTGCTGACACAGGTGCTGGCTTGCTCTCCAGTACGGTTCATATTTTTTCCAAGCTGACGTAAAAAAATGTGTAAATTTTGGGGGTTTTTTTCTGGGGGGAAGTGATTTCAGTTTTGGATGATCCATTGTTGAAACTCATCTATATTTAGTTTTCTCTGTGGAGACCCTCAGTTAATAAAAAACCTGTCATACTAATTTTGGAATTTAGAAATATATTAATTGAGGAAAAAGTAAGGACTAAGGCCTTGAAGTAAAACAGAAAGACAATCCTGTTGTGAGGCTTAACAGTAGTTATTTAAAAGTAATGACAGAAAAGAATGCAGCTTTGTAGAGGGAACTGAGCAGAGTTGGATTGGGGTCCCAGGTTTTAAGAATGTGCATATGGTTAGTTGCTGGAAGTGTTTATTTATGTGCATGAACAAAACCTTTTGTTCTAGAGTATTTGGAATTTGTAACACCTAACACATGATATATAAGAATTGCCCATAAATTTAAGCCTTAAGCAAGAGAGGTTCTGAGATTTACTGCAGGACTCTTGGTGTATTTTTGGTATGGTCAGTGAGCAGCAGCATAAGGTTTATTGTTTGAGATCAGACAGGTTCAAGAAAGTCATCTTCCAGCTGTCAGCTGCAAAGCAGGGACAGAATTGACTTGGCATTCTACCCTTTGAAAACCAAGAGCGTCTCATCCTTGCTGGAGCAGAAGTTGGGAGCAGTGTCTTCAGAACCTTGTTTCCATTGCAGACAGAGGGGCCAGGTAGAGAGATGATCTGGGACCTGCACTGTTAGAAAACCATCACAAGAAGCTTTGCTATAGAGCAATGCAGCTTACAGGGGAGTTAAAGCCATATGTTGCTTTGTTATCTAGATGCACAAGGCAACTGATCATCCACTGCTGATGCCACCTGAAGCTATGAGACTGTAGCCTATGCAAGGGGTATGGTCACAAAATGAATGGTATCAACATCTGAAAGTTCTCCTCCCCACTACTCTGCCCTTATCAGGCCACATCTGGAGTCCTGGGTGGAATTCTGTGCTCCACAGTTCAAGACAGACATGGAATTGGAGAGAGTCCAGCAGAGGCTAGGAAGATGCTGAGGGCACTGGTGCATGTCTGGGAGGAGGAAAGACTAAGAGCCCTGGGGCTGTTTAGCCTGGAGAAGAGCAGACGCAGAAGGGATCTGCTCAATGCTGAGCAATAACTAAAGGATGGGAAGCAAGAGGATGGGGCCAGACTCTTTTCAGTGATGCCTAGTGACAGGACAAGGGGCAATGGACACAAAGTAGAAGCCAAGAAGTTCCACCAGAACATATAAGCTTCCTTCCTGTGATGGTGCCAGGCCCAGGCTGTCCAGGGAGGTTGTGGGGTCTCCTTCTCTGGAGAGATTCCAAACCCACCTGGACATGATCCTGGGCAACCTGCTGTGAGTGACCTGGCTTTAGCAAGGGGTTTGGCTTGGATGATCCTCAGAAGTTCCTTCCAACCCTCATTGTGCTGGAATTCTGGGATTCTAATTTTTAGATAGTTGTTTCACTGGGTGGAGGTCAGCATGCAGGAAACATGAGCATCAACTCTGCAGCTGTTCTGCCTTCTTTGTTATTTTTCAAATCCATCAGCAAAGTGAAGCACATCAGAATCAGGATGAAGAGGCAGTTGCCATTTTTGGGTTTAAGAGTAAAGTCCCTGACAGGAAAGCTTGGGAAACATTCCCACGGGGACACTTTCAAGCTGGCCATGTTCACAGCAGCAGAGGTGGGCACAAGCACATTATAGTGCATGCATTCTCCAGACAAGCAAAATAAGTCTGTCTCTGAAGGAAGTCTTGTCAAAAGGCTGTTTGTGGAAGTTGTCTTGATGATTAGATTTTCCTAATTGTGCATTTTGGAAGTAGGTTTTGTTCCATTATACACCAGATGAAAGCAACAGAATTCTCTAAAGTGACTGAGACCAAATCTTCCTATAAATCTTTGTAATTTGTTCTTAAAACTATAATGGGAAACCTGTAGTGAATGCTGTGCTAACACAGCACATAAGGAGGTTTGCTAAGTGAGGAGCCGGTGTTCCCACACATGGTGTGTCTGTGATCCATTGCACAAAGCCGAGTCACAGGAACATGAGCAGACCCTCAACCTTCTGTTCATCCCAAATGCATGCAGAAGAGGGGAAAAGAGCAGGTGTCCCCTGAGGAGAAAGGGAGTGATCCTACACCAAGTGACACTAACATAATGTTCACTCTGGAGACATGTCAAAATTACCAGGGAGAAAAGA
Organism: Bucco capensis; assembly: GCA_013396975.1. Taxonomy (NCBI): domain Eukaryota; kingdom Metazoa; phylum Chordata; class Aves; order Piciformes; family Bucconidae; genus Bucco; species Bucco capensis. The sequence goes on along the minus strand of VWZO01021768.1, from coordinate 3,882 downwards.
AGACAAATAAACACAGGAAGCCAGAGCTCATTATGAAAAATATGGCTAGTGATTCCGATAATTGCAATTATTCAGCCAGAGAAGCCAAAATAATGTAATCACACTGATTGGAGATGTAGCTACTGATAATACTTTAAAGAGTATCATCAGGCTATTTAGAGCCAAAGCCACATTTTCCTCCTGGATAAATGTCATGCAACACCTTTGACATGGTGGTGCCTTCATGGAACAATCTGATTGAGCCAAGCTCCCTTTAACCAGCCTTCCCATGGGACATGTATATAATTGGCCATCTGGCTTTTCTCTTTTCCCTGCACAGAGGTTGGAGAGCTGCAGCATGGCTGCTTCAAGACTCGTTAGCTTTCACTTCCTCTCTGCCCACAGCTCAACCTCTGCAAAATGAGGTGACCAGCATCTTTTTTATCATGTTTTATTATGGGGCTTTTTTGGAAAGGCAATGTCCTGAAACTCTGATGGGATGGACCCCAGGAGTTCTCTTCCTTTAGGCATAAAGAAAAAAACTTACTTTTTAATTTTATTATTTTATTTTGTTATATTTTATTTTGTTTTTTGTTTTATTTTATTTTATTTTATCTGGAAGATAAAACTTATCTTTACTTTTCCTGCAATGTACTTTCTCTACCTGAAAGAAGGTTTCAGGAGGTCTCTTCTCCCAAGGAACAAGTGATAGGATGAAAGGAAATGGGTGCCCAGGGCAGTGTTGGAGTTACCATCCCTGGAGGGGTTTAAGAGACATGGAGATGTGGTGCTGAGGGACATGGTTTAGTGGTGACATGGCAGTGTGAAGTTAATGGTTGGACTTGATGATCTTCAAGGTCTCTTCCAACCAAAATAATTCCATGCTTTATGATTTTAATTTTTGTTGTTGTTGTTGCTACATGAAGTGTTTTTATTTCCCTCTTTCATCCAGTCCTGTTGCACCATGCCTGTCTTCAAGCCTGATTGTTTTCCCTAACTCCCTTCTTATTAGGTGCATGGATGAGTTTCCAGCTCTGAGTACTCCCATGCTTGCCTTTTCTTGAAGGTACCCCTTGAGACAGAAGGGTCCCTGTCTGGGATGTGCACATCCCAGACACATCAGGCAGAAGGGAAGGTCGCTTCTTAGCCTTTAATTGCCCTTATGGTAGATCAGAGAGGAGATAAAACAGAAAAAGCCTTAGCACTACTCTTCTCTGGGAAGCTGGGTTGCCTTTGTGACTACATTTGGGTGACAGTACATGTGGTGTGCTTTGCATGATGCTAAAACTGGGGACAGGCACTGCAAAGCAGTGATTCCCCTGGTGGATGTGCACAGCTTGGCTGGGAGAGTTGCCATTCAGCAAGCAAGTGGTTGAAGCTAGAACCTCCTTTAATTTCAATGGGCGTGGATCCAAGCCCAAGCTCAGCCTGGTGTTCTGCATCCACCCATTCATTTGGAGTTTGAGTTTCTTCCCACTAATGAAAAATAGCACTTCTCCCCCCATCCTGCCCATTATTTGTTCTTCTGTTGGCTGTCAGGTGACCACAGTTACCACTTCTGTTAATTTTTCTTTCAGTACATTCAACTGGACTGTCCCATTTCTAAGCTGGCTGGCAATTGTTGCCCTCTCTGTTTTCACCATCATCCTGTATTTCATTCCACTGAGATACATTGTCCTTGCCTGGGGTAAGTAAAGCCTTTTTTAACTGTCTGTGCCATTTAGAAAAAAAATGTTTTTTAAGAGATGACTTACACTGTCAGTCCTTTTCTGTATTTATGGTAACAAAGCTGGCCCATGATGGAAACAGACAGGTTAGTTAAAAATCACAACTGCAGAAAGATTTAGGCCCACCTGCAAAATGCATTTTTCTTGGCTGGCACTCTAGACTACGTCATACTATAAACATGTAGCCATGAGGATTCTTCATATATCAAAGTGTAGCTTTGTCTAGATATTACCCTGATTTATTTTCACAACATATACACAAACAGAGACATTTCAATCTATATAGTGCATTTAGGACAATATGCCTTTTTTACTGCAGCACTTTATCTTCTGAAAGCATATGTAAACAAGAAACCTGTTTAAAGGGTCACCTTTAGTTGGACAGAGAGGTATATATGGTATTTGGCTAGTTGATAATGAACAGAAAGTGGAGGGGGTGACAGGGGTTGGAACTGTGATTGATCCAAGCTTTCACTGCTTGTCCTTATATTTATTCTTTGTACTGATTTTAAACAGCTAGCATTACCGCTTCTGTTGTAAATAATGCTCTGGGTTTTCAGGTGTCCATTTTTTATACATCTTACACCAACAGCAGCTGTACTCTTACTCGATGGTGCAGACTTGTGAAGAGAACTGTCTCAGTTAAATCAGTGTCCTGGTTTGGGCTGGAGCAGAATTAGTTCTGCTAAGATGGTGTTGCTTCTAGCCAGGGTTCCTTTAAAAGTGACTGTATTCCTCTGAAAGCTGGCAGTATGTTTTCAGAACACATTATCATCTTCTAATAGCTTAAGCCTGAATGTTTGGGTTACAGCCTGAGAATTGGAATGTAAACTTTTCTGTGGCTTTGCTGAGAAGTCAGGGGGTGTGCAGGGTGAGAGAGTACACCTATAGGAAGGAGACAGGCAAGGCAGGCGACGCCAAACTGACTGAGTATTCCATTTCATACACATTATCCTGGTTTGAGAGGACAAACTCATAAGGAAGCCCCTTTAAGAGCCTTCTCCTTCCCTCAAAGGAAAGAAATCACTGAGCACTGGGAGTGAGTTGTAAAGAATAACTATTTAACATGGAAAAATATATATATAACAGTGAAAAAAATACAGGGTGTTAAAC
>VWZO01021766.1:784-13125 GCA_013396975.1 Bucco capensis | reverse complement strand
TGTGGTGCTCCAGGACATGCTTTAGTGAGGGAAGGGATTGAGTGGTTTGTTTTGTTTGAGTTTGTTTGTTTGGGGGGTTTTTTTGTTTGTTTGTTTTTGTTTTGGTGGGCTCGGTGATCTGAGATGTCATTTCCAGCCATGAATATTCTGTGATTCTGTAATATGGTTTATCCTAAAGGATATATGGGCCCAGAAAGATACTGCTTTTATGTGTAGTCTTTTGATGCAATGACAAAGCCTGTTTTCTTTCTAGATCCACTGACTGCTCTGTTATTAGTATAAAACACATACAGCAATAGTTGTTTCTTCACTAATCCGCACTAATACTCAAGAGAGATGCAAAGCAAATGAGCTGGGCAGGCTGAGGGCAGGAAACATCACAAAGTTATGAATAACAGCATGCAAACCTATAGGTACCACCCTCATGTAAAACTTAACCTTGATAATCACATTACAGCTGTGGTATACTAAGCTTCCTGAAAAACACACAGCCTAAAAGATCACATTTCCTAATTGGAGAACAGACCTACTAAGACATTAAAAACACGCTTTTATAAGGCACAGATGCATAGATGCATTGTGCTTGGTTCCCAGCTGAGACAACACCTATGTGGAAAAGTCTTTGATATATCATTAGCTACATTTTTCAGAGACACATTTTTATTCTTTCACTGGGGAAACATGAAGTGAAGAAAACATCTTTCAATTCTTGCATTAGGAAGGATGCTAAAAAATGTATGTTGTTTGGCACAATGGCACAGTAGTCTGATTAAAAAGCAGGATTCAACAACCAACATTACTCAAAGCATTTGTGGGAGTCTGATAAACCAGCGAGCTTCAAGAAGTCCACGACCAAGGAACAAAGACTACTATTAAATGCAAATGCTCAACCTGCACTACATCACAAATTCCAACTCTTTCCAGAACATGCTTTTGAAATCTCATTTATAGAAACATTCCCTTCACAATCCACCAGCACTAAAGAGGGAAGAACACTTTTTTTAATCTTCTTTAAATACAGATACAGAAAATTCATTTTCCACTGAAATCTGTAAGCATTTCTACCTATTCTAAAGTCAATAAAGAAGCTGTCTGAAAGGGACTGAGTGTACAATAAACTAGAAAATTCACTGACTTCAGTGAAATGGAAGCCAAGTGACCCATTACTTAATTTCATCTTTTGGAGAAGATGTCAGAAAGTAAATTTACAGTATGATTAGCCAAGTTTACCTGAAAGTATAAATTTCTTCCAGTCCTCCTTCTTCGTCCAAAGTATGCATCAGTTTCCTCACCACATCAATGCCTTGCTTCTGTTGCTCAGTTAAACCCTTTCTTGGAAAAGAGTTTCTGTGCATATGAGAGTGTACACTGGCACTTGTAACTCCGTCTCCACCATCAACATCCACTGGAAATGGCAGACTAAGAATACAAGCAGAAGCAGCTAGTTTGACTTTTTTCTTAATTAAATTACTAACCAAAACCGAACCAAAAATTGTATCTAGCTGAAGTCAGAAGTATAAAGAGCCACATGTCTTGCCAAATACATGAAGTAGTATTTCAGGTCTACTTGGCATTGGTAACATCTTGAAAATGTTGCACCACTTCTGGGCATAATATATCAATAAAGGATGTCCACATACAGGAGGGGACTAGGGAGTAAAGACAATGCTGTTTAGAAAACAGGATCTATGAGAAACAGATTGAACAAATAAAAGACTGTAGAAAAGGGAGTCAAGAAGGCAAGACAGTCTTAAATTCAAAAGGCTGTTGCAGACAGGAAGGAAACAACTGGTTCTTCATATTTAGCCTACATTCAAATCACATCATGGAGTCAGGTCAGATATTTAAAAACCTGATAAAGGCATTTCAAAGCCTAATCTCTAAAACCAATTGCCTGAGGAGATAGAAGAGTCTCCATCACTGGAAATCTTTATAAAAAGTTTAGACAAACACTGCTCAGCAGTAACATACATACAACTGACCCAGTCTGAAGGAGAAATTTGCTCTAGATGAGGTGTTAAAAGGCCATTCCAGGCATGGCATTCTGTATTGTTCCAAATGCCAGCAAATGAGACTTCCTTTGCAGTGGGGCTATTAGGCATTTCTGGAATAAATGTTACTCTTTGAGATTTTAATAGCTTACAAGACTAGGTGAATTTCTGAATGAAGATGGTAGATTTTCCTATACTTCAAGAGTCAGATTTAAAAAGTTAGCAAGGGTTATAGATAAAATTATTTTGCTGCTCTTCAAAATGTAACAGTTACCTAAGCATAACCACAGAAAAGAGAGAAGTGTAAGATAATCTACTCTGTGTCCCTGACAATGCTTGCTGATTTTTCAAATCTTTCATCTGAACCAATTTTGAATAAACTACATGATACCTTTTACCACATTTCCACAAAGTAAAAATAAATAAATCAGTAAATAATTAGCATTGTGTTATGTTTTAAAAAAAAGCAGCCTACAGATCTCTACCTTACTTCCACCTCATTACTACTCACTAAACTTATCTGTGGTGCAAAGATAAGCAGAGTTAACAATATGCACAATGTCACATACAGCAGAATTAAAGATCAAAATTCAGCAAAGTGTTTGATACCTTTTTAGGATGCAGCATCCACCAACTAATAGAGAAACTGCATTTTAAAGCTGTTATGAGAACAAAAAAGCTTCAAAGCTCTGATATATAGAAGTTAAATTACTTTCATTACACAGTGCTTAGAGATGCCTGTGGTGAGAACTGTATAATACCCACAGCTACAAAGCCCTTAGTATGTGCTTGGGACTTGACAACAGGGAGAAAAAACAACTATTTGCCAAAAATTACAAACTAAACAATAAACAGGGCATAAAAGATGGAAGCATGGGTTATAACAAAAGAATGAGGTTTAGCACAAAATTATTTGTAATCCAGTATCCTATTTTACACTTATACATGTATTTCTCAAAGCACTGTGTTTGCTCATGTGGCTGGGGGACAGGGTGTAGACTGGCTCTGCCAATTGCTTTTATGAATTTATCAAGTTCACAACATTGCTGCTTACAGAATGCTGGATCCAGGTGAAATTAAAAACTAAAATGGCCAGAAGTAAAACTGTGGCTTTAACTTGCTCCTGTGAAATTATTTGTTATGAACAGCAAACATTAACGCTCACCCAAAATTTTGCTGTTAAATAAACTCCNGATCTTCGTTCACAAAGCCTAGCCATACATACTAGAAGGCCTACAGCTTCTTATGTTACCATCATATGCAACAACTAACAGATTCTTCAGATCAATGCCTATACCAAGGCAATAATGGGATTCCTGTTACAACACTTAGGATACTGCTCCCATTTGCCACGCCCACTACTGTGAATATAACCCTTCTCTTCCCATTTGCTTTTCTACTGGCACCAGAACCAGGCTATCTATGTTGCTAATCTGCAACACTATCTCGTTATCTCCTTCCACTAACACCCATACCTAAAAGGATCTAGGCTGTTATTGTGACAAAACCACTATTTTTGAGGCGATTTCTGGATCACTGTTTCCCAGTTCTCTGCTTATATAGATTGTTTGCCTCCCATTTTAGACTTTGGCTCTAAGCTATAAGCTTAACTGGAGAACAAGCCATCATCTTAACATGCATTTGCACATCTCTCAATCAACAGGACTTGGTTCATAACTGGAATTCACACATGGGTACTTGACAAAGTACTTAGATTATGTACTGGTACATCTCTATAGAAACAATCACCAGCTCCTTCGAGATCATTATTAAGAAACAATAATGATTTCTCTTTAAAAAAAATGGCATAGTGGACAACAGCACTTCCATACTTACAAAAACTGAAGTGAAATTCCTGTTTTCTTCAAGTTAGCAATAATAATATCCAGCTGATCCTCACTGACAGGACTCCTAAGGTCTGTAAACAGTTCAATGTGTCTCTTCTCATATTTCTTTCCTCTTAAAATACAAAAAGAACACTTATATAGGAATTATTTTCTATAAGACCTTTTCCTAATTATTTCCTTACAAAACTAAGGCTTTAGCAAAGTAATATGGGGGGGGCACAAATAAACAACAACAAAATACCCTACTTGGTAGAAGTTGTTCTATCATTGATCATATTACTTATGGTTAAGTTTTCATCTTTATATGATTCCCTCTACTCACTCTTACCTCCTAAAATTTAAGGTTCTAGCCCTGTCACTGTATAAATCACTAACTACATGTAAATGAATGGAATTCTGCCAGTTTTCACCAGTGTAGATAAAATGCTAACCAAATATGTTATACTGGATATTTCCTTTGCAGCTGTAAGTCTGTCCTTGTGAAAATGGAAAATATATTTTAAATTACTGTTGCTTGTGGATGTTCCACTTTAGTATGCTAAGTCATAGATTCATTGAGTAAGGTGGAATTTAAAGTCTACTTAATACACTAAGAAGTAGTAACAATGAATATCAGAAAGTTCTGCCAGCTATGGAACAAAATTCAGTTAAACTGACATAGTTTTTATCTGAATATTCAAGCATACGGGTGACTTTCTTCAATTTTTACTCAATGGTTTTTCCTCAACTGCATGTAAACTCCGTATCAAAAGGGTCTGGTGCTTACAACCAACCACAAGGTAACAAAAGCAGTTGCTCCATAGGTATTCAAGGTTACACTGCCATAAACACAGTGATTTTAAATCACAACTTGGTTTGAACTGTTAAATTGATAACAGCTTTCCATGTCAATGAGACTTTATTCATAAAACACAAACTGCATCACTAATGCCTTCTGCATTCACAATTAGGGCATATAATCTTTTCAATCTCTGCTTTGAGAGGAACTAGGGTTATCTTCCTTTCCCTGCATCATCAACTCACTGTTAGAAACAGTTACATTTCCAGTCTAAGTACATTCATCAACAAATTTGTAACACTCGTGCAACATCTTCTTCCATTTAGTGTTTTTCCAACTGCATGTTTATCTCCCACAGCCCTGTATATTTACAGTCATCTTGTCTCCAACAGCCTTTAATTTGCTAGGCTGAACAAACTCACATTCCTAGCTTTGTTTTCTCACCCTTATAAATTTAGTAGCTTTTCTATACATTTTAACTATCCTGGTTTCAGCTGGGATAGAGCTAATTTTCTTCTTGGTTCATGTCTTAGTAGATAGAACAATGCTGTGTTTTGGATACAGTAAGAGAAGAAGGCTGATAATACACTGATATTTTTACTTGTTGCTAATGAATTAAGAACTTTCCATCTTCCTGTATTTTGCTAGTGTGCAGAAGCACAAGAAGCTGGGATAGGAAGCATGGCCAGAACAGCTGACCCGAACTAGCCAAAGGGACACTCCACACCAAGGATGTCATGCTGAGTATATAAACTGGTGGGAGGTGGCCAGGAGGAGCAGATTGCTGCTTGGGCATTGGTCAGTAGGTGGTAAGCAATTGCAATCTGCACCATTTGTCCTCTTCTCAGGTTTTATTTCTCTCTCTCTTTTAGTTACATTCCCTTTCATTACAATTACTATTATAATAATGTTTTATTATTGTTATTATATTTTATTTTAGTAATTAAACTCTTCTCATGTCAACTCTTGAATTTTACTTTTCTTCTCAATTCCCATCCTCATCCCACTGGGAGGGGAGACGTGGCTGCACAGCGCTTAATTGCTGGGTGGAGTTAAACCATGACATTAACATCTGAATTAATCGGTTTGGAAAATAGATCATAAGAAATGTGACATTAAGTGAACACTATGTGTCTTGTGTAACGGCATGAATATCTTATGAATCTACTGCAAAGTTCCAGTTGTATCAGAAAGCTCTGGAGAAGCTAAATATCTCCTGCGGATTCTTCAGGGCCAGATTCCTGTAGCGTCTTCTTTGTTTTTTAATGTTTGAGGGGTTTTTAAAACAAACAAACAAAAAAAACCCACCATATTTGCCATATTTATGCAATATTGGAAACGTAATGCTGACAAGAAAACACATCAGCTCCAAAATGCAAGGTAAGAATTCTGTAAAAGGCTTTGGGTTATATACTCACATTGTCTGCTTCTGAAGCAAGTCCATACACACAATAATTGCATCCAGAACTAAGCACATTTAAGAAAAATCTCATTTGGAACATGAATCATGTCACTAAAGTGGTTTTCTTATGAAACAATCTTCTAGTTTCACCCACTCCCAAACACTGACAAACATGCATTTTAGTTAACAAGAAAACAACTTTGAGACAAGTACTCATCAAGTATCTACTGTGCAAAAGGTTCCTGTGCAACTTGTCTGTTTTGTGATATTGTCTCTTCCTCATTTTATCTGATGGAACAGTAAAAATACTGCTTCAGAGTCCAATCTTTTAACTGTCAATGAGAAGGCTCAAATCCAATGAAAGAAAAATCTCATGTTTACAACATTACTTTGAATCCACAAACAAAACTAACTTGTACTTTCAACACAAGATACCATTTTTCTCAAGCAAGTTTTCCTTCAAAATATTTGCAACTGGAAATCTCTTGATAGTTTCTTCCTCATTACAATTTTCATTGAGAACATCTTTTTATCACTGCACACAAATCTCTCTGCTAACTGAAAAAGGAACATGACTATTTCTGCTAAGATACAGCTGACTGGCTGCATGCTTCTCTGAAACCTGTCTGACAGACAAAACAATCATTTTATGGCCAGAAAGAAGGAAGACAACACAGGAAGCAGAAGAGTATGTAAATGAAACACATTAAAGAGACTATCTAGATCACCTTCTTTTAAAACTCCTTGCATTATGCAACTAACAGAATACATTAAAATATGAACAAGATTCAAACCAGCAAGTCACATGTGGCAATGTTAGATACTTCATACAGAAACACTTTATACAGAAACCAATCTGATAAACCTCTATTCTGCTTCCAGTCTGGCTTCTGGTACTTCTGCTGACACAGTTTGTAAATAATAGTTTTATTTTATGAAAAAGAATAAGCCAAGTCCTGCAACACTTTTGAAAAACACACGCCTTATTTGAGGCATAAAATTACATTATTGCTCTTTGTTCTCTTTCAATTAACAGAAGACTTAATAACAGCAATAATTCCCTGAGGCCAAGATCCCAGCTAGCCTAAAAAATGAAAAAAGCAGCTGATACACTTTTGAACCAACTTATAACCACAAATTACCTGAACTCTAATAGTATTTACAACTTCAGAGGCAAATCTGAGCCCATTTCACAACACTAACTTCCTGTCTTATACATAGCTGAATTAGTTCAAGAAGTGCTCTACAACAGAAGGATACAGTCTGCTTGTTCAGAGCCTGCTTTAATCACATCTTGAATATCTTCCAGCAGATCAAAATCTGGTAGCATTAGTGACCTATGTACAGTAATGTTTTGGTACTGATCCCCACTGGCAAGGTCGTTCCTAGTACCATCAGTACCAAACAAAACTACAGCAACCTCATCTTTACTCTCAGCAAAAACCTGGAAATAGAACAAAAACAAAACAGATATAAAACCACAGGCAGGTTCATACCCACTGTGTTAGGCAGAGTCTAGCAAGCTGAACTATTTCAAAACAACATCAAGTACAGTGGATTTACTTTTTCCAACTTTTTCAGTGCTATCTTACCAAAATGCAATCTTACAGACAGTTCACTAATTTAGATATAATTAACAGATTGACATCAGGATATCTGGGATAAAACAAATAAAAGTGCCTGACTCAGCCCTTGAAATGAGTCTTCAGTGTGGTAAATCTTAAGAACATTGAAACATTTTAGAGAAAAAGTATTATATTTTCCTAAAAGTTTCTACTGCCCTGATGAGAGTGACCACAGAAGTANGTGATTTTCAGACTGTGCCTGATGACCACAGAAGTACAGCTGAAAGAAAGAGCACTGCTACTCCTGCATAAGAACATAGTAACTCTTACTCATTTCTCATTTACTTCAATTATTAGTAAATGAGGAAGATACTTCACAGATGTTACTGCTCTCTCTCCCTTTTTAACAGTTTATCATACATAAAGTCCCACGTACCTGTCGCTGTACAAACTTTGTTATAATCTTCTTGGCTTCTTCAAGTGAAGACTCCTCACCAGGGGCAGAACTGCTCATTGTACAGCCTACATCCAGGCACAACGCTATGGCCACCTAGTAAGGAAAGGCAATACTGAATAAGAATGCAAAAGAGCAAATATCATTACTAAAAAGGGTACATCCAAAACCTAACAATCAAAATACATCACTCCTGATTTCTTTTTCAGGAACCTAATTTAAGACCATGGTGGAGGACAGAACCAGTATGACTGCACTGAACTGAGAAACATTTAATCCTGTACCATGTTCAGGCATCTCAGTGGAAAAGACAAAAAAGTCCTATGTTACATGATAATCTGTCAAAAGGAGCAATTTCTATAGAACCTTGTGAATATATTAGGGATCTAAGGGCTCTTCTACACCAGGATATAAAAGAGATATTTTGTTTGATAATTACAAAGACAACACAATATAGTGTATCTGCACAACACAAGGTGAAGATAACAAGCTCATTCTCTGAACTCTACAGCTACATCCACCCTCACAGTAGCTCATAAAAGCTGTAGAGACCACTCTTTGGTCTAAGCCAAGAATGGTAAGAATGACAGCATTCCTGTAACTTCCAGTGAAAGCCAGAACATTCATGCTACTGGAGGTGTCTGCAGCACATAGCTATGCTCTTAATGCCTTAGAGGGATGAACTCTGATTTCAATTTAGGGGGCTTAAATTCCATAAGATAGCATATGCATCTGCATTTCTGATCATCACTTTAACTGCTCTATATATTACACTGCTCAAGTCTTCCCCTTAACTGTTTTATAAACTAGTATATATGTAAAAAAATTGCTTCTTTTAATTTCACTTCTTCAACTCTTGCTAAGTTCCTCTAAAGTTCTTTCACAGACTCTACCTTCCTTGATTAACCAGAGTAATTTCACCATCTAGTTTAATGAAGCTTCAGGAAGAATTCAGTAAAATTATGCCCTGAATCTCCAAGGACACTAACAAAAGGCCAGCTCAAATCTATTGTTGCTGATTAATCCAAGGTTCTTAGGGAGGAAGGGAGGGCTACACAAGACATCCAGAAGGTTATAAACAGTCTTAGCACTCTATTGCTCACTCTGCTTTCACTGGTAGCTTGCCTGGGAGCCAGGAATTAATGCCTCTGAGTCAGCTACTGGAACTGAGGCAGTAACTGAGGCTGAACTAGGTTCACACAAAAGCCTCATAACTGATCACCTGCCAGCCTGAGGAATTACTCTACCAGAATCAGCAACTGCAGACCCTGACCTTGTTGCTGTCCTGCCTCAAGACACACACAATGGCTGGCAGCTGAATTAATCCTCTTGTCCAGAGCAGGTAAAATACTCTTCACTGCTGGCAAGATGACAGCAGTGAAACCAAAAGAGCTGCAGTTTTGCTTAAGAAAAACTTATCAAGTGTGAAGTGCTAACATCCTCTTCTGGAAGGCAGCAAGTTAAAGCCTGGTGCCTATTCAGGTATGTGGAATCCTCCTTCAGGAAGAGGGCAGGCCTCTCTTTTGCTAATCCTCCTCCACATGTCTCTTCATCTGTTATTAACCTCTGTGCATCTCATCTCTGAGCATCCAGTACAGCTGTTTTCAGGTGCAGTATATTGACACTTCTAAGATACTCAGTACATGTGATTTTAAGACAACATTGTCACACCTGAGCTAACATCAATCTGCTTTGCTCAAGTACTGGTAAGGGTGAAAAGGGAACATGCCTTCCTTTACCTCTAACCTCTCGGTGCCAAAGCTAGTTAAAATAAAGCTAAGAGAGACATGGCTACAGCAGCTTTTTAGCCTGCAGCACAGGCAAAACCTGTGTTTAGCAGATACTAAACTGCCTTGTATCAAAAAAGACCTTAACGCAGCTTTTACTAACAGGATTCCTTAAACATACCAGACCAACAAACTGCACTTTCAAGGGGCAAGACCATTTATACTATGATTTTGGCAAGAGCAGTGACAATTACTACTGTGGTATCTGTACTGTGCTCAAAACCATGCCTGCCTCCGAGACAGGAACGCTGAAGCCACTTTGAATTCCACAGCTTTGCACCAGCAGCAGCCCGGCGGACGGCACAGGAAGGAGCTACTCGGACTGGCCACGTTCAGCTCGTCGCCAGAACAACCCCGAGGCAGCGGCCAAAAGCTCCCACACCGAGCAGGGTGTCACGCAAACACCTAGCGCCACAAACGGCCGCCCAGGGCCAAAGCTTACACAGCGGGCAACGTCGGCTCCGGCCCGCAGAGGAAGAACCCTTTGCCGCAGTCTCACCAACCCGGAACTCAAACGCGGCCGGCTCCGAGAGGACAGCATCCACTCCACGGCGCATCACAACTGAGGCATGTTCCCGTCGCACTGGGCCACGCCGGGAGCATGACGGACGAAGTGTGGTGGGTGCCCACAGGCTGTGGGAATACTGGAAGACCCTCCTCTCCCCTTACCTTGCGGCTGCCCGCCATCTCTCTCGTTCCTGGACGTCCCGCGCCGCACACCGCTCCCGCGCTCTGCTTCCCCACGGCAACACGGCGACAGCACCTCGCGTTCCGCGGGCGGGGCAGCGCCACCCAGCGGCGGGCGGCAGCGCGGGCGGGAGCGAGACAAAGGGAGAAGGTCTGAGAGGGGGCTGGCCTGTGCCCAGACTCCAGCAAGGGGAAGGGTCGCGTTCCTAGACCAACTCCGCGGCGGTGGAGGGAGGTGGCGTAGTCTCCTCATCCATGGCCTGGAGTTGAGCAGAAGCTGGTGCATCGCAGGCCGCGGAGGATGGCATGGCCAGGTGTGGCCTAGCTGGGTGAGAAGGAAGGGAGATGTGGGGTGCCCCCTTCATCTTTCTCCTCAAGTCGTTCAGCTTCTAGCCCCTTCAGCCTCACGTGACTGTATCAGCAATTTTGGTCACAGGATGGGCAGTGTGTAGCAGAGGACAAGCCTGGTTTGGATGGACTGTGCCTCTACTCTGAGGAAAGGCAGCACCAGGGCAAGTCTCTTGGGCCAGAGAGGCCCTTCTGTCCTCTCTTGCCTCTGAGCACCTTCCGACTCACTCCATCAGTAACCCACCCCACAGGGCTCATCCACCTAATGCTCTCCAGCCTCCTCCTCACAGCACCCAGGAGTCCCACAGGACATGGTCTGCTGAGGGAGCGGCCATTCCCCTTGACCACAAGAACAGGGCTTTGGGCTGGATAAGAGCTTCTGAGAAATTGCATTCTGCCCACGGATCACCACTGGGACAGGGTCATTTAATTAAACATTGGCACATTAGCATTCTCCCAGCATTAACAACAGAGAGAATTTCTGACCAAATTACATCAAAGCTATTTGATGAAAGTGAAACCTGCTGATTTCAAAAAGTCCACGTATAATAGAGGCTATGTTATATGTGTCTTGGCACCTGTTGGATATTAAATCATCAGCAGAGGTGTATAGAGTATGGCAAGTATTTCATCACATATATTGAGTACTTCTTATTCTGCATTACCATCTCTCTATTCTTTGAGAATATCATTACCAGTGTTCTTTCTATTCTCAGTTTATCTCAAAAAACACATTATTATCCATAATTATTCTCAAAAGAGTGCAAAGTGGTGATATTAGTAGAGCTATAAAAGAGTGAATCTCACATGAACACTTTAAAAACCTTGTACCAGAAGACTCACCCTGCAACCAGGAATGTTTCCTTTTTATATTGAGTAATGTCTGAAGATCAACCCCTGGACGCCACCCAGCACACCACTACTCCCTGGGCAACAACAGCAAGCACCAGCATGGCTGTTGGAGCCGGGGGTTGGCTGGGGTCAGCTACGTGCCTCCCGCCCGGCATGTTGAAGCCCAGAGGTTGCCTGGGCATGCCTGCCTGGCGTGCTTGCCGGCATGCTTGCTGTTGTTGCCCAGGGAGTGGTGGGGTGCTGGGTGGGTTGTAGGGAACTTCGATCTGGTAATATTTTTCCTTATGTGGTTTTGAGCTATGCTGGCGATGGTACATGCCTTCAGTAGGGTTTCCCATGCCAGACAGGTCTAAACCGAAAGGTTAGATAATATATGTCCATGGGTAGGATGTGCTCATTAGCCTTCTGGCAGTCAGCCTAGGAGAAGGACAACTCTAATTCCAAACCCGGGCAGATGGAGCTTGTTTAGCCCTGTAAGGCCTTCCATCTAAGGACACTCTAATTAAACCTCCATCCTAAGGACTTTGCTGCCAGCGTCCAAGCTTGCTAGGCCCCGACAGATGAACCTTAGGATTAAAGGGTGGGTCCAGCTCTGCACATGCTGTGTCTCACCTAAAAAAAAATCCATTG
>VWZO01021764.1:0-19315 GCA_013396975.1 Bucco capensis | reverse complement strand
TGCATGATCACTGCAGCCCAGGGAGCCTCCAGTCTTGAGATCCCTGATGAGCTCACCTGCATTGGTGACCAGCAGATCTAGTACTGAACCACCCCCCCCCGGGTAGGGGTGTCTATTTCTTGTGTTAGGAAGTTCTCATTGAGACACTCCAGGAGCCTTCTGGATTGCCTACTGCTTGCTGTATTGTTTTTCCAGCAAATGTTGGGGTGGTTGAAGTCTCCCAGCAGGACAAGAGCCTGTGAGCCTGATGCCTTCTGTAGCTGCAGTAGGAATGCTTCATCAACAGACTCCTCTTGATCTGGAGGCCTGGAGTAGACTCCAACTACAAGGTTTCCCTTGTTTGCTTGATCTCTAATTCCAACCCATAAGCTTTCAACTTGCTCTTGGCTATTCTTTAGGGACAACTCTTCACATTCAATCCATTCCTTAACATAGAGGGCAACATCTCCATCCCTCCTTCCCCTCCTGTCCTACAGCATTTGGATTGTTCAGAAAAAACACTGTAATACTAGCATACCATCCACTAGAAACACTAAAACAGGTGTGGATGTTGATTTCTTTGTATAATGCTGGCAGTATTCAGTAGAAAACTTCAGACTAACATTTTTCATTATTTATTGGACAGTAAAGAGCCAATAGACATGCATTTAGCTCTTGATCACCTAATGCTAGCAGGGGATGGGGAACTATGTGTCTAATAGTAGAATTAAATGTCTGGGCATGAATTTAAAACAAACTATTCTCATTAGACTGTAGAAGTAATATGATCTACTTTGTCACATGTTCATAACAGAGGAAGTTTTTTCCTATGTCTCTAGCTAATTAACTTCTTCCTGCCAAAAATACTGACTTTGACATACCTGTAGGGTCTATGATGCTGCAGTGTGTAACAGAGGTAAAAACTGCACTGGTAGCTGTGACTCAGTTCTTAATCCTGATGGAAGGTGACTGCAGTGAAAACCTGACAACTGGTTTCTTTGTTTTCACTCAATGGAGGAGTGTGATCATGTTTGACATAGCTTTTTTGTTTTAACTATACAGAAGAGTAAATATTCTGGGGTCCATCTTCCACCTGTGACTACACGATGTAAGACAGATTTATGTAAACAACAGAATCTGATCTCTTTTTTTTTTTTTCCCCTCGGTAAATGTACTGCTGCAGTTTTAGGACCTTGCTATTCACTATTTCTGTATGGTTATGTTGCAGTTGGAAATAGCAGGCTCTGGTTTTTGAACTGCAGTGGAAGCAAAGGTTTTGAGTCACTTCTGAGGAAGACTTTTCAAAGCAGGGTGCTGCTACAACAAACCAAGGCAAAGCTCCTTATTCCTAGAATGACAACTCAGCTATTTACTATGCTTAGATTCTAAAAAACTGGCATTTCACTCTGAGAGGCTTTCAGCTACCATTCCTGAAAGCAGACCAGTTCAGATTCGGAACTAGGCACATGGAGAACTGAAATATCAGTTCCATTGTACAAAGCTTTTTCTCAGCCTGTGATCTTGCCTTCTGCCAGCAAGAAGGATGTTGTAATCATGAAAGCCCTAGAAACACATAATTTCCCATCTCCTGATTGAGAAATGGAGCCGCTCAACTCATGCTGGAAAACCACAAAACAAACCAACCAAAGCAAATTAGCCATGCCTTCTGGAAGCAAGGTGAAGGCAACTGCCAGAAGTATTGAAACAAGTGCAGTCAGTGCTACAGCAGCAGCTTTTAAGGCCAGGCTACATGTTACACACAGGCACAGTCTGAAAATCACTTGTGGTCTCCTGTGGCCCCTGGTGCCATAACTGTGCCCACAGCAGAGGGAGCATTAAACTCATTGCCCACGGGAAAGTGTGGGGAGTGATACCCATGTTCCTAGAATCCTTGCATGGGTAGGATGAGCTCATTAGCCTTCTGGCAGTCATCCTAGGAGAAGGACAACTCTGATTCCAAACCCGGGCAGATGGAGCTCCTTTAGCCCTGTAAGGCCTTCCATCTAAGAGAAGGACACTCGAATAAAACCTCCATCCTTAAGGACTTGGCTGCCAGCATCCAAGCTTACTAGGCCTTGGCAGATGAACCTTAGGACTAAAGGGTGGGTCCAGCTCTGTGCATGCTGTGTCTCACCTAAAAAAATCCATAGTGCAGGCTTGAGGGTGCTATCTGCTATCCTCTTTTTATCAGCGTGCTTGGAAAAGGCGCTGAGGAGGAGCGTGGATGGAGCCCTCCCTGGAGCTTCGTTCGTGAAGCCTAGCCATACATGTTACACAGCAATATATAAACATGAGACGAAAGGAGAGCTGTTACCTTAACCTCAGTATGACAACAGTCAAGTACCACAGAAATTATGTGGTAATTTTGTCATGTGGCTTTATGGTTTCAGGGAAATTCCAAGCATGAAGCAGTATGTGCAGCCTGCAGCACCAAACCATGCTGCTGTACTGTTATCACCTGTAGGGCTGCAGAGAGGGAAAGTGAAACTTGTGGAGATTTTCTGGGATACATGTAAAATAAGACGTTTCCTGCAGATGCCACTTGGCAAGAGAACAGTATGTACTCCACACAACCTACTTCACTCTCAATCTAATCAAAACACCTCATTAGACTCTTTCAGTATTCAAATTACCTGGTACAGACAAGCTAATCTCTTTGGTTAGTATCAGCAAATAAGTCTGTGGAAAAGCAGCATGTGTTCACATGCGCGTGCATACAAGCCAGGTGTAGCTGAAACTGCTGTCCCTTCCTTTCCCTGTCATAACAGCCTGCCTTCAGGTTTCCAGTTTCCTGCAAAGCATCAAACTCTGAGCAGAACAACTCACTGTGCACACAAAAAGGAGAGGAGTGAAAAGCCTCTCTGTCCTGTTCCATCTGCAACTGTAAGAATCCCCTGTGGAAGAGCTTATTTCCAGAGTCACCCAATGTTGTACAGTCTTCACATGGCAGCAGGGTCTGTTTGCTTGTCCAGAGCACTGCAGTTTGCAAGGATAAAATTCAGTTTCTACACAAGAAGCTGGCCCTTTTTTGTTTCTCAAAGAGCAAACCCTGACACTAGGATTGAATGGAATGGGACACATAGTTTACTGACAACTGTGTTGGCACAGACTTTGCTGCTGGTTTGCTTCACTCAGTTTAACATTATGCCCAGAAGAACTGATTTATTCAGTACATTTATTAAATAATAAATAAGAGCAGCACTGAGGCGAATGTTCTTAGAAGTTGAGTTTCATGAATCATGTCTAAGACCCACATGGTGATTCAACAGGAACAAAACAGCACTAACTATGGAAACATCTGAAAACAAATAATAAAGTATCTTTGATAAATACAGTAACTTGTTATAGTAAAATTTCTGCTTCTATTAGAGCATTACCTGTGACAAAATTTATGTGGCTGGTTGTTCAACAGAGTATTTATCAAACAATAGTGACTGCTGAAGTATTCAAATTAATGTGCTAGAAGTCTAACAAAACAAAAAAGGAAGCCCAAGAGTATTTTTTTTCCTTTACTCCAGCTTGACCTCACTGAGTTTCCCAAAATCATAGAATCATAGAATGGTTAGGGTTGGAAGGGACCTCTGGAGGTCATCTAGTCCAACCCCCCTGCACTGGGCAGGGACATCCCCAACTAGATCAGGTTGCCCAGAGCCCTGTCAAGCCTCGCCTTGAATGCCTCCAGGGATGGGGCCTCAACCACCTCCCTGGGCAATCTGTTCCAGTGTTCCACCACCCTTGTGGTGAGGAACTTCTTTCTAATGTCCAATTTAAATCTCCTCCTCTCCAGTTTAAAACCATTGCCCCTTGTCCTTTCACTGCAGGCCTTTGCAAACAGGCCCTCTGCAGCCTTCTTATAAGTTCCCTTTAAGTACTGGAAAGTCACTAGTAGGTCCCCCTGAAGTCTTCTCTTCTCCAGGCTGAACAATCCCAGCTCCTTCAGCCTGTCCTCATAGGAGAGGTGTTCCAGCCCCCTGATCATTTTTGTGGCCCTCCTCTGGACCTGCTCCATCAGATCCATGTCCTTTCTGTATTGAGGGCTCCAGAACTGGACACAGTATTCCAGATGAGGTCTCACCAGAGCAGAGTAAAGTGGCAAAATCACCTCTCTGGATCTGCTGGCCACGCTTCTTTTGATGCAGCCCAGGATGCGATTAGCCTTCTGGGCTGCCAGTGTGCACTGTTTGCTCATGTCCAGCTTCTTGTCCACCAGCACTCCCAAGTCCTTTTCTGCAGGGCTGCTCTCCATCATCTCATCCCCTAGCCTGTATTGATAGTGGGGATTGTTCCGACCCAGGTGTAGGACCCTGCACTTGGTCTTGTTGAAGCTCATGAGGTTCACCTGGGCCCACCTCTCCAGCTTGTCTAGGTCCTTCTGGATGACATCTTGCCCCTCCAACTTATCAACAGCACCCCATAGCTTGGTGTCATCTGCAAACTTGCTGATAGTGCACTCAATGCTGCTGTCGATATCATTTATAAAAATATTAAACAGTCCAGGCCCCAGCACAGAGCCCTGAGGGACACCACTTGTTACTGATCTCCAGCTGGACTTTGAGCCATTAACCACTACCCTCTGGATGCGGTCAGCCAGCCAGTTCCTTATCCACTGAACAGTCCACCCATCAAATCCATAGCTCTCTAACTTGGCCAACAGAATGTTGTGGGGGACTGTGTCAAAGGCCTTGCACAAGTCCAGCTAGATCACATCCACAGCTTGTCCCTTGTCCACTGAGGTAGTCACAGTATCGTAGAAAGCCACTAGGTTTGTCAGACAGGATCTGCCCTTAGTGAAGCCATGCTGACTGTCTCTGATCACCTCCCTCTCCTCCATGTGCCTTATCAGACCTTCTAGGAGAATCTGCTCCATGATTTTCCCAGGCACAGAGGTACCAATTAGTCTGTCCAGAGAAGACAAGTGAGGCTTTTGACATGCCAGTCATCTGTAAGCCACAAAGAAGAAAACCACTAGTGAAAATTATGTTTATTTTGCATTTGTATTTAGAACTTAGTTATGCTTGTTTCTGTCACTCTGTTGTTTGAATGCAGGAGGAAAGAAATCACTTGGATTTTGAGTACAAGCTTTTAGGATTCATTCCTGCTCTTTTGGTATGCTCCTGGGTACTTTACTCAACTTCTTAAATGTCTTCCACCATATACTTGTTCCCCTAAAGACATTGTGTTAAGAAACTCAAAAGAAAGCCAAAACAAGAGCCCTATAAAAACCAGAAAAGACGAATGCTGCCTTAACCAGCAGGACCCTGACATTTCCAAGGTAAGAGTCAGATCTGTTATGAAGACTGAATTTACTGTTCTTGTAATGAAGTTAAAAGAACAGTAGCACAAGACTGGTCACTGTTTTCCTCTTAAATCCCAAAATCAAGTATTTTGCACTTGAACTTCAAGGTGAACTTCCAATTTCCCAAATAAACACTTAGAACCAGAAACTGCAAAGTACAAGCCAGAAGTACAGCTTGAACAGCTTTAATTTTGATTGGCAATCTGTAATTGCAGCTACTTTGTATCAGCTGGGACTGCAGGACCCAGAGCTCTGTGTGCTTTGCCTGTCAGGTGCAGTGTCAAATCTGGATTCTGAAAACACACAAATACTGATTTTAGTATTGGTATAGTATTAGCATTAAACCACTTCATGGTATTCTAACTTCAAATCACTATGGTAGAATGCCTTTAATAAATACCAGAGACAGTTCTGTATGGGATAATTGGGAAAACAATGCTGATTATTATTTATATACTCCAAACAAGTTGTGCTTCTGACTAATACCCTCCTTAAGCTGTCAGAAGGCTCTTTGCTGTCAAGTACTCTGAAATACAGTCTCCATAATCTTTCGCATAGAGTTTCCTTTTTGTTTTAGGTTAGTGATTACAGCAACTGTATGGCAGCTTTTAGACAATTCTAATTGGCAAATAGCCTTGATTCAAAATGAGATTGGACAAGCTTGTTGGTCAATATGACCTCTGGGTTTGTAATGCTATGGAGCAAGCTTCCTTCAATTCTTATGTTTAGGGACAGTCCTAATTTTAAAATAATGGAAACTTGCTATGTAATAATGAGGTTGTGTAAAGAAAAGGCTGAGTCATACTGACCTTACAATGCAATGCTCCTTACTGTGTTTTTCAATAGTTTTTCTAACTAAAACTGTTAAAAAGATGCTAAAAAGCCCTTTTGTAAACTTTTCCAGATCTTTTAGTGGTTATTTCATGTTCAGGAAAAAGTCTAGTTACAGCAAAAAAAGAGAAGGATCAAACATAAAAGGCATAATAGAAGACTAAACAGAACACAATTTCAGAACTTTGCTTTCATTTTTCCTAAGCTCAGCCCTAGAGTTACAGAATTGAATGAGTACCTTGATACAATTGTTTAAGAATCCTCATAGATGTGGAACTTCTGTCCACATCTCCATCATGTACTGAAAATGTAATGGGCCATATGTGGCCACTCTGAAATCAGACTTCCCCTCTGTCTCAGAGATCTCACTGATCCAAAAAAAATAGGGAAAATATTCTACAAAGAAAAGAAAGACTTCCAGTACAAATATTTTATGCTGTATCAGTTATGTAATGGATTATTAGATCCTTTGCACACCTCTTTAGAAGACATTTCTTTTCCCCCAATAAAACATTAGCTCACTCGTTCAGCTCAGCTTGACTCAGAGAGAAAAACACCTACATCTCCATTGAATAATCCCATTTTCTGTAGCAATTTCATTGAGAGGAATCTTTCCATCCAAGTACCACTTAACACAAGCTAGCTTGTGAGACTTCTGCAATCACACCTTGCAACTGTATGGGTGCAGGCAATTAACAAAATTAATAATAAAAGAGGAAAACTCAATCTGTGTTCATATTTTATGGACACCATCTATTTTTTGGCATCTTTAAATGCCTATACTTAAGAAGAGCCACTTTCTATAGAGACAGACAGAAAACACAAGTGTAGAATCATAGAATTATTAAGGTTGGAAAAGACCTCCAAGATCATCAAGCTCAACTGTTAGATCATCGAGTCCAAAAGTGGTAACTGTGCTTCATGCTGATTCTTGAGAACTAAAAAGTTAGTATGAAAAAAAGGGAAAAGTACAGTCATGTTAGGTCAGGGCAGAGAACTGTTTTCCTGAAGCTATAACGGTTGCAGGACCAAGTTAGAGTATTTTCACTCATTAAATGACTTAAAAATAACCATCACACCTGATGACTAAATCTGTGAAGTAACAAATTAAGGTTGTTCACACAGCTGTTTAATACTATTTCTCCCAGCTGGACTGTGGGCTGCCTAATCTGTGTTGGTTAAAGCACTGTTTGTTTATTCTAGCTACTTAAAATAAAAAAGCAAACAAAACCTTATCAGCAATACTTTCAATATTTGAAGTATGCAAATACTGCAAATCCAGTTTGACACAAGTAATACTTTAGAACATGTCATTTCATTCTATATGCAGCACATTAATTTCAAGTTCCTACAAATTTGAAGGTTATTGCAGGAACATGCCAAAAAAACTGTCATGTCTCAAAATTACAAATTAATAGACAATCTTGAATACATTGTTAGCAATAACATTACTATAACAGAAGCCAACAATTGCAGAGCTGCTCTTATCTACTCTCCAATCCTTGTCCACCCTTTTCATAGTAGTTCTGTAACTCTTTCATCTAGCACTTCTTGCTATCTTGGAAACATTAAACTCAATTTTCCATCTGGGCTGTTCCAATATGGACCATGAACAAGAAAAGCAAATAGAGGATGAAAAACCAGTTTCTATATGTATCTGTATGAACAGATCCTTTGCAGAAGCAACCTGACACTTCTGCCAATATAATAATTCACATCAGTCACAAAGGTGTGCCAGGCCAACCTAGTATTGAAAGCAAGGAACTTCTTGCTTCTAAAGCTGGACAGCTTCTAAAAAAATTTCTCCAAATTAATGATAGAGTTAAAATAAACCACATTAAACCACTCATTTGGAATTGGAGTGGGCTTAACTAGCCTTTTCTTTAATTTGAATGCTTTGAAGGTAAGACAACTCTGGCTGCATTTCATGTCAGCTCTTCTGGAAGAGAAGCCAGCAGCCTATTGGTGAAGATGTGCAAGAGAATCTGTTGTGGGGAAAGAGCAGACACTAGGGTGGACGCTCACACAGAACCGGGAAAGATGAAATAAAATGATGATTGTTCGCAACTGAAGGTGAAGTAAAGCAGGAAAGTTGCAGAAAAATTCTTGGAGCAGACGAAGTGAAAAAAATATCCATGACTAGTACTTGTGATGCAATCACAACTCTATGTTAATAAGAAAACTGCTCAGAAGTCAGAGGCTTAAAGGAAACCCTTTCAAGCCGCCAGTTGAACCCCAGTATCCCAGCCTCGATTCTCTTTAGGTACTTTCCAAGATTTATTAAGACCCTACAGGGGTTTGTCAGGAAGGGAGGGAGGAAGGACACATCTGCCATACAATCAGTCCAGTCTGTCTGCAACCAGAAAGTTTTACCAGTGACGTAGAAGGTGGTTTAGTACAACCCTTTCTATGTGGCAGAGTCTTAGGTTTGAATAAGAGCTCCTTTTAGAGCTTGGTCTTTTCCAAAACAACATAAAAGATGCTCTTTTACCACTTTGGCTTTTCACATAAGTGGTGTGCTTGGAAAATATCCCCTATGTGTAAACAGAATGTGGGATTAAATGCTTTCCAGTGAGAATCTCTAGTCATGTTTTGACTACATGGAGTAGTAGAAAGCTAGATATGTCTCTTCTTGCTTTTATTTCAATAACTGTATGGAAAAAAAACCCCACAAACTTTACAGAACCAACCCCAACCCTTCATGTCCTAGTTTTGTGCTCATTTATGCCCTACGTAGATACCACTGAGTAACTTTCCCATTCTCTCCCAGGTTCAGAGTGGTGCTGGTGCTAGGTGGTCATCATCTGATGACCATTCGGCTGGCACGTGTAGGAAATAAGAGGTTATCACACCAAAGACTGAAAAGGATTTTCTTTTCAGTTCTCCATCGGCACTTGCCTGTCTTTTAAGAGAGACAAAACAGGACGTCTACAGCAGCATCTCTACAAAACCACTGTTGAACTAATGGAAGATGTTTAAGAAAATAGTAATAAATACCTATTGCAGGGCAGCGGCAGCAGTTGGCACACTTCCCAGAGCTTATTCCCGCCCTGGCTCCCGGAGTGGGTGAGCTCCGGAGGGCATCTGCAGCTACCGCTGCCTCGGCCGGTGGGCAAGGAGAAGGCCTCAGGGCAGCCCCGGCACCACCCCTACGGCCTGTCCGCCCGTTGCCCTGAGACCCGCCGCCTCCTCGGCCCGCTGCCCGCCGCTAGGGCTCCGCCGCCGACTCCCGCCTCCCTCCCGCCCGCCATGCACAGGCACCGCCGCAGCCCCCTCGCTGCCGCCCTCCACTCCCCGCTGCCAGCTCTACCTGCTCGACGACCGCCGGTTCGGAGCCCTCTGCCATCCCGTTGAGCTCGTGGGTCTCGCTGCCGGAGTCCATGGCGGCTCAGCGGAAGTCTCTGGCCCAGCTCCAGCTGCCCGGGGGAAGCCCTTCGTCCCAGCCGGGACCGGCTCAGCAGCTGAGGGGCGGGAATGGACTGCCGGGGCACCGAGCAGAAACTTCGCAGCGCGTCGGCAACTGCCGGAATTGTCGCGGCCCCGTCGTGCCCGTCCCACCCTCCCCTCGCACACACCGCCCCCGGGGCTGTCTTTTCCAGCCCTGCCCGGGGCTTCCCCGCCCGGCAGAGTAGCTCCCACCAGTGACGGAAAGGATGTGCGCGGAAGTGAGCCCGGGCCGGGGCCAGCGCCTCCTCCTGTCAAGGGCCTGGGCTGGGGAGAGGTTCCTCCAGCTCCTTCCAAGTTCGGCTGAGCAGGACAGGGGGAGCAGAGAAGTGATCATCCCCCTGTACTTAGCGCTGGGGAGGTCACACCTCGAGTACTGTGTTCAGTACAAGAAGGACACAGAGGTGTGTCCAGAGAAGGGCAAGTGAGGGGTCTGGAGAATAAGTCTTTTGAGGAGTGGCTAAGGGAACTGGGGTTGTTTAGTTTGGAGAAGAGAAGGCTCAGGGGAGACCTTATATCTCTCTATGACTACCTGAAAGGAGGTTGGAGTGAGATGGGGGTCTCTTCTCCAGGGTTAGCAGTGAGGACTAGAGGAAATGGNGGGGGGGGGGGGGGGGGGGGGAGGATTAGATTGAGTATTAGGAAAAATTTCTTCACGGAAAAAATTGTTAGGCATTTTCCCAGGCTGTCCAGGTTGGTGGTGGAGTCATCATCCCTGGACAGGTTTAAAAAGCACACAGATGTGGTACTTATGGACATGGTTTCGTGGCGTGGTGGTATTAGGTAAACGGTTGGACTTGATGATCTTAGAGGTCTCTTCCAACCCTAGTGATCCTGTGACAGCTTGGGCTTCAGTGCAAAAAGGTTGAGCTTAAGACCAGACAGCTTGGGTTTAAGGCCAGATAGCTTGAGTTTGAGACCAAATTTCCAGCACTGGCCAACACCCCTGCTTTGGCCTATTCTAAGGAGGAATATAGGCTGTTGGTACTGCATGCAAATGTTTCACCTTAGAAAACCCTGTCTTGACAAAATTAAAGTTGAAGGCTTGTGTTTTATTTTAAAAGTGCTCTCACCAGTGCTTTTAGTTTTTCAGTTTCATTATCTTTTTTTTTTTTTCCTACCTAGACTTATTTTACTACCTGTACCAAGGCAAGGGACACACATAAATTTCCATTAGTCTACAGGTTTGATGGTGACAGAACATCAGAGGAACACTGGGATGCATAGAAACAACACATCTGGCAATGAGAGCAGTAAAATTGAGCAAAATAATTTACATTAGATTTTAAAATGTTATTATTACAAGCAAACATTCCACTACTGAAATTTAACAGTGTTCAGAGGAAGTTAAAAAAAAAAGAAGTGTCTTATATGACCACATGTAATCTCTTTTAAGGCCAGCTCATCTGCACTAAAATGTCCTTGAGCAGTTGTGCATCAAGCTTATTCCTATCTGCGGTGTCCAAACATGTTCCTCAACTCCTTCAGAATCTTCTATGTCAGGAATTGCTTTTCTCACTCTCTAAACAGAATTAAAGGTTGTTCTATTTACAGAGTGTAATCAATTATAAGGAATGTAAGTAAGCATACAGAATGTAAATATAAATAAATATAAATTGTCATTCTTAAGAAAAGATATAAAGGCCTTTTGATAGGCCTGGCCTAAAGAGAGATGAGGTAGAAGCATTGCTGGTTTTTCCCTTATCACCGACACAGGACTTTTACATAGGCAGCTCCTGTGGAGGGAAGCCCCAGCTGTATTGCTTAGTGCAATAAAACACAGAGTTGTGGGACCTACAATCTGGAACAGGCTGCAAGAGGCCACTGCTGAACAGAGATCTAGTCACTTGGCTGTCCTCACTTTAGAGCCATTGTGCTTGGGAATTTGCCATTTGTCTGAGTCCCACGAATACACACCAAGACCATGTCCTGTCTGCAGGGAGGGATCTGCAGTTCTTCTCAGCATATCCTCCAGCTGGGCTAGTCAGAAAGTTAGACATGAGCTCTTGGGCTGCAGTGTGCCCTAAAAAGTGACCCAGGCTTAAGGGTTGTGACACATCAAGTAAAAATCTCTACCATATACTATAAAGCTGAGGCTTTTTCTGTACAACAGATGGGCATGACTCTCACAGAATCACAGAATCATTAAGATTGGAAGAGACCTCTAAGATCCTCAAGTCTAACCATACCTAGCACTAACATGCAATAGCTACTGAGAGTGGAATTGTGGCAACCACCTTAAAATTTCATGAGTCTCCATGACGATGTCTTCTCTTATGGAGAAGACAAGGCTTCGGGGGCACCTACTAATGACCTTCCAATACCTAAAGGGAACTTACAAGAAGACTGGAGAGGGCCTGTTTGCAAAGGCCTGCAGTGAAAGGACAAGGGACAATGGTTTTAAATTGGAGAGGAGTAGATATAGACTGGACATTAGAAAGAAGTTCCTCACCGCAAGGGTGGTGGAACACTGGAACAAGTTGCCCAGGGAGGTGGTTGAGTTCCCATCCCTGGAGGCATTCAAGGTGAGGCTTGCCAGGGCTCTGGGCAAGCTGATCTAGTTGGGGGTGTCCCTGCCCAGTGCAGGGGGGTTGGACTAGATGAGCTCCAGAGGTCCCTTCCAACCCAAACCATGATGATTCTATGATGATTCTATGATGACTGTTTAATACTTTGGAGTTTCTCCAGTGAAGTTTGATGGAAATTCATATCCTCCACATCAAACTCCACTAATTTTTTGTAGCTGACTTTTGTTTCTGAGTTCACAGTGATTTTTTGCTAACGCAGACTCAATTGGTGACTGAATCCCTTTTTAGATTCCACACAGAAGCATATGGTGTGAATAAGCACAAATTAAGTACAAGTTAGGCTTCCATTTTTAATGCTAAAGTCACTGAAGATTGCATTTTGCACTACTGAGAAGTGTGTTGAACTGATCATTAACTTTTGTCTCATAACAGCCCCTTGACAGAGTATACTCACAAGTTGCTATCTTCACAAACTGGGGAGCAAACATTTATTTAATTAGACTTTATAGGAAATCCTAATCTTGATTCCCAGCAGCCTTTTCTGCCTCTCTGTAGTACAGTGGGCTAAAAAACCACTTACTTAGAGAGAGAAATAAAGTTTTGTTATTAGAGTCCATAGAAAATGAAAGCACCGATGCGTGATGAGAGTAAAGATGTATTTATATCTCTTGTTCTTATGCTGAGGAGAGTATGCAGTAAAAGGAAAAAAATGTCTATAAGCTCAAAAGACTGTTCGTTGCACTATTTGGAAGCAGCGCTGTGTTGAACTCTCACCTGTGGTTTTCCAGTGGATGGCAATGTCATATTAATTGCTCAGGTGATGTTAGGGCATGCCAGGCTGGCTGCAGTTATTTTGGCAAAGGGTAAGCACAATAAGAGGTGACACTGGGGCATTTTGAAGCAAAGCTATAAACCACACTGTGTTGTCAGTTCTTAACAAGTCCAAAGCTCGAAAAAGCACAATGCTTTCCTTTGTTTTGGGGTTTGTAGCAGCAGAACTTCAGTAATGCACTCAGTGAGTCTAGCCCCTATCAGACACATTACCAGTTAATTTAACAGTCCTTCAGTATGCTTTGATGGTAATCACCAGTGTTTGAACCCCAAGGAAAGCTGGTCAGAATTCTCTCAGGCTGCAAGTGTCCAGTTACAATATTGGGAGATACTGCTGTATTTTTTAAAGCACCCCTTTTTCATCTTATGTAGCAATTTGCAAATGCATTTTGATAAACTTTTTTGGCGGTTGTAAGGGTTTGATTCACTCTAGTGGAAATAATCTGCACTTAATCGTAAAAATTAGAGATCTGCTTTCTGTAGGTGACACTCAGGTGTGACATTGCTGAGTTCCTCCTGTTCTGTGCTGACTCACATTTCTGCTGCACAGTCACATGCCAGAGACATCTGTGAGAATAGGACCTGTTGTTGCTCTTATGTGGAATGGATGTAATTTCAGCAGAACAGGGAAACAGCTTAGTTTGAGCTTGTGAAATGGCCTGTGAGCCAGTAGCACGAAAGGTCTGAAACAGCTTAGAGAATCACAGAATGTTAGGGGTTGGAAGATTATCTAATCCAACCCCCCTGCCAGAGCAGGAGAACCTAGAGCAGCTTGCACAGGATGTGCCCAGTTGGGTTTGGAATCTCTACAGAGAAAGAGACTCCAGCACCTCCCTGGGCAGCCTGGGCCAGGGCTCCACCACCCTCAAAGCAAAAAAGTTCCTCCTCATGTTCAGATGGAACTTCCTGGATGCTAGTTTTTTCCCATTGCCTCTAGTCCTGTCACTAGATACCACAGCAAAAAGCCTGGTCCCATCCTCCTGACACCCACCCTTTAAGTATTGCTAAGCATTGATGAGATCTGTTGCATCTTTATGTTGTTGTGTTTGTTAGCCCTGTATTTTTTTTCAATAAATTTTCCTGTTAGCCAGCCTTTGAGTTGGTTAGCAAATAAATATATGTCTATTGCTGCATATGAAAAGGATCCTCTGCTCCCCACAGAAAAATAATTGTAGACTTAAACTGGTGGAAAGGGATGTGGTAGACTGGTGATGTGATCTGTCTGCAGCATGTAATGAAGCAACAAAGCTATATTGTGCGGTAGGTCATCCTTGTTTGTGCATGAGTTTGAGCAGAGTCATTACAAAATGAGAACTCTGCAAGTGTTATCACGTGAGTCTGAGTCAAGATTTTTGGCCAGTGTTATTCAGAGCAGATATTGGAAGGTGAGGTAAGGGTCTTTTGGACCACTGCCACAACAGCCATTGAAAGCTGGATGGAAATACTCAAGAGAAAAAAGACCCATTGCATTTTAGCTGTGAAATGAGTTTGCAGTCTGTATTAGACTCTCAAGCCATGAATCATTCTTAACTGGTTGTTGGGGGTTTATCCTCAGCATCGCTGTGATGACTATGTGACAGGCACAAATGACCCTAGAACACAAATGAAACCTAACTGAAAAGGACAGCATTTTGCATTTTCACTAAAATTTCAGGAGTTGTTTGGTTTGGTTTGATTTTTGTGGGGAGTTGATTGTTAGTTAGTTTTGGGTTGTTGGTTTTTTTCAAATCTAGGGTTTCATTTTCTCTGAGCAAATACTTTTTATGTGGCCTAAGAGACAATCTGAAGAAGCCCAAAATAAAAAATACATGGTACTACCTGGCATTTGTGGTCACTATAAAAGCAAGTAATTCTGCAAACTGCTACTTCCTAACTAGAGCACAAGTTTAAGTAAACAAAATGGCATTTGGTATAACCTGTCTGTAGGAAAAACAGATCAGTCATTCAGAATGAGGGAAGGATCTCAGGAGGAGAATACTGCTGATGAAGAAACAAGACTGCTTGAGCTGTTTAACATGGATGCAATCCCAAAACTAGTACTCTGTATCCATTACAAATGCATTACCTTTTATAATCTCCATCTATCTTCCCTGGCACTTCCTACCTTTTTTTTTGCTGACATCTAAATTTACATACATGAAATTTTAGTTCCTTGCCCTGGCAACTCTTCTTAAAACCAAACCAAATCAAAACAAAACAAAATCCACAACCCACCCCCACAACCCAGCTCCTTCCTACCTGCTGTTAGATATGTGTAGTTTGATTGCTTATTTGTTTTGGGAAGACGTGAACATGTGTTGTATCATTGAAACTACTCTCAGAGAAAGCACTTTATTTCAGGCTATTTCTTCCTTCTTTGTTTCCTGTTATCCCCTCAAGCCTTGCATTATACGCTGCAGAAATTCATGATGTTTTAGAAAGAATTTTAAAGGCACATACTTAATTTAGGCAGTTCTTGCTACAAATGCCTGACTGATTTTACTGAAAATAACATTTAAAACAATAGATAGTGTTAGTATCTTACATCGTCTTAGTTCATGACTCCTGAGAGCTATGAACTCTAGAAAAGAAATGGGTCTTTTTTCTCTATATTTTCACCTGGATTATGCATTTAGTGGTTTTTCTTGTGGTCTCCTGTCGTAATTTCCTGCCTGATGCTTGGTCTTTGTGTTTATGTGAACTATATGGGAGTTGGGAGAAGACAGATAAAAAGTAATTTCCATGATGCTCTCTGTGAATGACAGGATGGGATGAAGTAGAGAGATATTCTCCACCTAAATGCATGCAGCATAGGCAATAAACATGAGCTGGAAGCCATTCTGAGGCAGGGAAACTATGACACGGTTGCCATCACAGAAATGTGGTAGGATTACTCCCATGATTGGAGTGCTGAGGTTGAAGGCTATCAGCTTTTCTGAAGGGATAGGCAGGGAAAGAGAGGGGGTGGAGTGGCTCTGTATATCAGTGAGTGCTTTGATTGTATTGAGCTTGATGGTGATGATAAAAGGTTGAGTGCTTGTGGGTGAGGATTAGGGGTAAGGCCAACAAGGCTGATGTCTGTTCTAGACCACCCAACCAAGATGAGGGGGCAAACAAGGCACTCTGCAAGAGGCTAGCAGAACTCTCACAGTTGCTAGCTCTTGTTCTTGTGAGGACTTTAACCTACCCGATGTCTTCTGGAGGTACAATACAGCACAAAAGAAGCAGTCTAGAAGGTTCCCGGAGTGTGTGGAAGAGAACTTCCTGACACAATTGGTGAGCGAGCCTACCAGGGGAGGTGCCCTGATGGACCTGCTGTTTACTAACAGAGAGGGACTGGTGGGCGATGTGAAGAGATGTGGGAGATGTGAGGCCGTCTTGGGTGTAGTGACCATGAGATGATAAGAGTTTTCAATTGATGAAGTAAAGAGAGGAGTCAGCAAAACTGCTACCTTGGGCTTCTGAAGAGCAGGCTTTGGACTATTTAGGACCCTCCTGGAGAGAGTCCCTTGGGACACAGTCCTGAGGGGCAAAGGGGTCAAGAAGGCTGGACGTCCTTCAAGAAGGAAATCCTAAAGGCACAGGAGCAGCCCATCCCCATGTACCATAAGATGAGCAGGCAGGGTAGAAGACCAGCCTGGCTGAACAGGGAGCTGTGGCTGGGATTTATGGAAAAAAAGAGAGTTTACCACCTCTGGAAGAAGGGACACAGACACAGCAAGAGTACGAAGATATAGTTAGGTCATGTGGAGAGGGTATTAGAAAAGCAAAAGCCCAGCTTGAACTTAATCTGGCCACTCCAGTAAAGGACAATAAAAAAGATTTTACAAATAAACAGCAAAAGGAAGGCCTGGGAGAATCTCCATCTTTTATTGGATGTGGTGGGAAACATGGACACAGAGGATGGGGAAAAGGCCGAGGCACTCAATATTTTCTTTGCCTCAGTCTTAGTCAGATTAGTTCCCCCCATGGTACTCAGCCCCCTGAACTGGAAGACAGGGACTGGGAGGAGCTCCTTTAATCCAAAAGGAAGTAGTTGGTGACCTGTTACTCTGATTAGACAGCAATAAATCCATGGGGCCAGATGGGATCCATCTGAGGATACTGAGGGAGCTGGCGGAGGTGCTCGCCAAGCCAGTCTCTATCATTTGTCAGCAGTCCTGGTTAACTGGAGAGGTTCCAGATGACTGGAGACTTGCCACTGTGACACCCATCTACAAGAAGGGTCAGAAGGAGGATCTGGGGAATTTCAGGCCTGTCAGCCTGATCTCAGTGCCAGGGAAGGTTATGGAGCACATCGTTTTGAGGACGATCAAATGGGAAGTCCAGGGATCAGGCCCAGTCAGCATGGGTGTGATGGGGTACATGAAACAGGAAGTTCTTTGTGTCCACCTTACCTCCTCCTCCTTCTCCCAAACCTGTTTGTTTCGTTTTCCAAACTGCTCTGCTGCCGCTGCCCCCTCCCCCAGCATGTTGACTCTGGTAGCCATGGCAACTAATGGGTGGGTGTGGGGCAGGCTGGAGCAGCGGCTGAGCCACAGTGGGAGCCCCCATCGGGGCTTCCCAGCGTAGTGTATGGAGCAGCGCTGAGCACAAGCCCCGGCGTGGTACGGAGCAGCCGCAGCATGTGCCCGCAGCATGCAAGGCTGCATCTGGGCAGATCACATGGGCACAAAGCAAGGAAGTGACTTTCATGGGCAAATCAGCTGAGCAAAAAGACCGCCTGCTGTGCGGGACCATGGGATACCTTGTCTCTATAAAAGGGACAGAGACGTCAGACTTCTTTCTCTTTTACTTCCTCTTTGCCTCCTGCCTCACTGAGAGACAACTTGCAGAAGGGGAGAGAGGACTGCCACGTGGCCTCCACCATCTTGACCATGTGGTGCTCTGCTTTCCATCTAACTGGGACCTTTTCTCTTCAGTCATCCAAGTCCCTGGCTCCATCGAGATCATCTCAGCTCACCTCACCTTCTTCCCACTCCAAGCGGCCTATATTTCTTGCAGGTTTTATCGGGGGTGGGGAGGGAGAAACCTCGTGGCATGGTGAGGAGGAGGGGAGACCTGGAAAGCTTTCTCACTTATCTCTATATTTGCACTGTTATATATATATTTATTTGTTAAAGTTATTCTTTATCACTTTGCCTCGTTTGTTTGGTTTCTTTTGTTTTGGTTTTTTTGCCGGTCAAGATGGCGACGCGTGTGCAGCAGTATCTCTGTCGGCTGGTCGCAGCTGGGATCTATCTCTGCCCATTTCTTGCAGCGATCCCCCTTAGTAACCCCAGTATCGAATGCCTCGTCGTCGTCGTGGCTAGGCTTCGCAAACGAAGATCCAGGGAGGGCTCCACCCATGCTCCTCCTCAGCGCCTTTTCCAAGCGCGCTGATAAAAAGAGGATAGCAGATAGCACCCTCGAGCCTGCACTAGGGATTTTTTTTACATGAGACACTGCATGCACAGAGCTGGACCACCCTTTAGTCCTAAGGTTCATCTGCCAGGGCCTAGCAAGCTTGGACGCTGGCAGCAAGGTCCTTAGGATGGAGGTTTAACCTCTTAGCTGGAAGGCCTTACAGGGCTAAACGAGCTCCATCTGCCCGGGTTTGGAATCAGAGTTGTCTTTCTCCTAGGATGACTGCCAGAAGGCTAATGAGCACATCCTACCCATACAATGATTATAGGAACATGGGTATCACACCCCACACTTTCCCGTGGACAATGAGTTTAATGCTCCCTCTGCTATTGGCACAGTTATGGCACCAGGGGCCACAGGAGACCACAAGTGATTTTCAGACTGTGCCTGATCGGATGCCTACAGCCTGGACAAGCAGTTTCACCATGGCAGGACAGTGATAGAGCGACAGGAGGCCGATAAGTGGGAGGGAGTAGAGCAGGAGGAGTCCCTGCCATGGTATGGTGGCGATTTTGGGTTGGGTTTGGCCGGGTCGGGTCCCTGCCTGACAGAGCCAATGGGGCCCTGGTGGGTGGGTGGAAGGTATGGGGTGGTGGGGAGCCCCTGCCTGGCATGGCAGCCGGCATGGAGGTTGGGGTCGGGATTGGGTCAGGTATGCCCGGGGTGTTGCCCAGGCATGCTGCTGGAGCCAGGGGCCGGGGCCGGCCAGGTCCGGCACATCAGTCCCCACCTGGCATGCTGACCGTTGTTGCCCGGGGAGTGGTGGGTCTGCCCCTCCGGGTCGGCTGCACACCCACCACCCGGAGCCCGGTGCGCCCACCACTGCCACCCGCGGAGCAGTGGGGTGCTGGGTGGCACCCAGGGGTGGACACCTCACCCTGGCATAGCCGCCGGAGCCGGGGTCCAGGGTTGGCTGGGGTCAGCTGCGTGCCCATGCCGTAGCCCCAGGCATGCCCACCCGGCATGGTTGTTATTGTTTTTGCCCAGGGTGTGGTGGGGTGCTGGGCGGGTTGTGGGGGTC
>VWZO01021754.1:50630-109040 GCA_013396975.1 Bucco capensis | reverse complement strand
GCAGTGAAAAAACAACAAAACCATCAAAACTGACCCAAAACCACAAAATGAATGAGACAAAATCAATCAGAGACACATCTGACAAATGCCCTGAGCTGCTGACAGGCTGGAAAAGCACATGCCTGGCTCCAGCCTCTTGCCACCCTCCCCTCAGCTCCTTCTCTCCATGGATCAGGTCTCCGCTCAGCCTTCTCTTCTCCAGGCTAACCAAGCCCAGCTCCCTCAGCCTTTCCTCCCAAGGGAGATGCTCCAGCTCCTCAGCATCTCTGTAGCTCTCTGCTGGACTTGCAGAGAGGATCATAGACTCACAGTATCATTTGTCTGGAAAACCCCTCTAAGATGCTCAAGTCCAACCCTCCACCCTCCACCCCATGCCACTATGTCCCTCAGCACCACA
Source organism: Bucco capensis (assembly GCA_013396975.1). Lineage (NCBI taxonomy): Eukaryota > Metazoa > Chordata > Aves > Piciformes > Bucconidae > Bucco > Bucco capensis. The sequence continues at coordinate 108,643 of VWZO01021754.1, read as the reverse complement.
TCTACATGGGGTTTGAATCCCTCCAGGGGTGGTCTGCATAAAAAAACCCAACCCCAACCATTCTCAGAGAGAGAGAGAGCAGTGCCTTGGAGCTGGGATCAGACACCTTTCCAGCCCCTGTGTAATTGCCAATGTTTTTAGATCATTTGGACCCCTTCTTTGGACATTTTAAGGCTCCTTCTGGATTCAGAAGCAGGTCAGGAGAAGTAGGGTGAAAGAGGGGAGTGGGTTTGTGCACCAGTTCAGAGCCCCCCCAAAAATATCTTTGTGTTTCAATGAATGTCCTGCAAGTGAGGGGGGGGGGGAACCCCCCCACCTCTTCTCTTTTGAGCCCACATTTTCTCCACCTGAGCAGTGCATCCCCTGGGCTGTGAGCAGCTGAGCAGGCAGTGACTGAGCAGACAAGTTCATCCTCTAGCAGATCAATTTTATTGAGTACATGCACAACTAGGCAAAGCAAAGCAAAGCAAAGCAGGGATGTCCAGGCTCCCAACAACAAGAGCTTCCCAAGCTGTTGGCCAGACATCCTGGGAGGCTGGGGAACCTGGAGGAACTTGCTGCCTTAAAGGTCCATATGGATTCAAGCTGCTTGATGTCCAAGGTGATTGTAGGGTCTTTGGTTCTGCTCATCTTTTACCCTCTTTCCAGGTCAATTGGACTTGATGATCTCAGAGGTCTTTTCCAAACACAATGATTCTATGATTCCAAGCCTTTGAGGCTGGTAACACCTCCGCCCTCTTCAGTGGATGCTTTTCCACGCCCAGGCATTACCTTCCCTTCTCTTTCCACCCAAAGACACTCTCCTGGGCTATCCTTATCTCCTTCTCCTCTGCTTATGGAGTCTCAAATCACACTAGAGCAGCTTCTTGACATGAGCATTTGGGGATGAGAGGTTCAAAGAGAAGCTACTTATACTAACTAACAATGGAACAGGTTTGCTCAGAGAGGTTGTGGAGTCTCCCTCTGTTGGTCAAACCCCAGCTGGACACAGTCCTAGCCAATCTGCTCTAGGTGACCCTGCATCAGCAGGGCTGGGTGGGACTAGATCATCTCAGAAGGTCCCTTCCAACCTCAGCCACTCACTCTGCCATTCAAGCCAGCCCCAGGCTGCTTGGCCTGCCCTCTCGTCCTGGATGACCCTCTTAGAACAGAGGAGGCCACCCTCACCCATCAAGGTCTGGCATGGCGTGTGTCCCCACCGCTCAACGCCTGTTGGGTTGCAGCCAACAGCGGAGCTCTGAGTTCTTCTTGGTGGCAAACACAGAGGCCAACCCAGTCTTGCCCTTGACTACTGCAGGAGACGCTTGGCCAGCCCCAGCCTTTCCACCTGGCTGTCAATGCAGAGCTTCATCTGCCTGACACGGTAGCAGGTGGTCACCATGGCAAAGCAGAGGCAGAGCTGCACCAGCAGCATGACCACCACGGGGTGCAGCAGTGTGTTAAAGACACCCGTGGCCGTGGGGGACCAGCCGAAGAAGACTTCCCACCAGTGATGTTCTCCCACCCTCTTCACCCGTTCCATCACCTGTTTGATAACACTACCATCGTGGTGCACAGTGATGAGGATCTTTTTAGCTTCTGCCTTTGCATTCTCGAGCAGCTGCTGAAGGCTGGTGTGCTCCAGCATCTCTTTGAGCAGCGAGAGGTCCATGCCGATGGGGGTCGGGGTGATGCTATGGTACAAGGTGTAGTTTCTGACCAGCAACTGGCTGGTGAGCAGGGGTGGTCTGTAGATAAAGTCACAGCCTCTAATGACAGTTACATTGCAAGCACAGGTGTTGGAGTCGTTAAAGAGGCTCTGGTTATAGACCTCATTGATCTGCACGTATCTGCAGGGGCTTCTGAAGCACACGCACCCTTTCCCCACGTACACCAGCGCGCTGCGGTTGCTGCTCTCGGGGTTGATCTCAAAGTGGCACACACCCTCCTTGGTGTCAAAGCAGACATCGTTGGCCTTAAGGGCATCGTCCTCGCAGATGAAGCCCAGCCCCCTTTCCAAAATGCAGGCTTCCAGCTCTACCGACTGCCACCTCCCCTCCTGGGACAGCCTCGCCCACATCCGGTGCTCCATGGGGTAGACCACCGACCCGTTGGTGTTAACCCCCAGGGCCACGATGGGGTAGACCTTTTCGATGTGGGCCTCGGCCACCGTCAGCACGTGGGCAACCACCGCGTTGAGGGCCTGGTCGTGGGTGAAGTTGACAAGCCTCCACCAGGCTTGGAGCTGCCGCTCCTTCTCGGTGGCCGAGTCCCACACGATCTTCCGGATCTCGGTGGGGAGGATGCCGTTGTCCCCGTCCCTCAGGATACCTGCAACGACACTCTGCACCCACATCTGGGCCTGGATGCAGCTAAGAGCAAGGGAGATGTTATTTTGTTCAACACCTAGAGCTTGCAACAACAGCTGGTGGTCCTTCTCATTTATTTGTTCCCAGGTGGGCAACACCTCCGACACCAGCCACTGCCCCATCCCAAGGCTGGCCAGAGATGAATTCAAGGGGTTGAGGAGGCCCTGCACGCCCGAGGTGACAGCCTCCAGCTTGTTGGCCAAGACCTCAACGTTCATACTGTTAAGGACTCCCAGCCCAGCACCTCCTCCTCCCAGGGCCGTGGCCAGCAGGTCTCTTCTGGCCCGGTCCCTCTGGACGGAGCGGCTGTGGAGCCATGCCAACCAGCCCGTGTGGAGGGTGGACAAGAAGGGGCTGCAGTGAGGTCTGATGGATGAAATGTTAACAGTGGACAGAGACAGCACCACCTTCTTCAGGGAGCGGACAGGCCCGGTCAACAGCTCTTGGACGTGGTTTTTCTTGACTACATAAGGGCCTATTTTGGAAACAAAAGGCCTCAAGACAGCAAGGATGGTGAACTCCTTCTTAAAGCCTTCAGGGCCTCCTATCCACCACTTCCCTCCAAGCTCGTGGGACATTGCTAGGCTCAGCTTTCCTTGACACCAAACCTGGAGCCTTATGACTGTGTGAGGACAGTGTCCATCCTGATTGTACCATGAAGCCTCCGTGCCCAACTCAAACCTATTGAAGGTCCTGCTCTCCTGGAGGCAGCTCACAGGCACCACCAACTTGTGGCTGTTAGGGGCAGTGATGGTCACGGTGGTGCCATTGATTGCTGTTGGATCTGTTATGCTTTCTTGGGAATATATGATTCCCAGTTGGATTTGCTGGCCAATTTCAGCATATCGGGCTGCCTGCCAGGCCAAAAAATGGCACTTGGGGACCCTAATGGCAGCGAAGGAGTGCTCCGTGGCAGTGCCAATCTTGAACTTAAAGGACAGCCCCAAGCTGTTCTGGGCCCAGAGGCAGACCACAAAGACTGGCTGGGCCAAGGTGAAGTTGCACCAGCAGTCTGTTTTTTCCAGGGCACAGTTTTTTTTCTGGTTTTTCTTGCTTTTCACCTCGGTGACAGAGATCTGTGTCACCCGCTGGTGAGTGGAGCCATTAATGACCCTGCAGCCTACCTGGATCTCTTGTCCCACCTTGCCCAGCAGCTGGGGGAGCCTGTTGGTACTATCCCAGCTCCATTCATTTTCCAAGTACACCTCTGCCCCGTGCATGACCACCGTGGACAAATTTAACCCCTTGCTGGAACTCAACCCCATGCTCCCCGTGTATTTGACGTGAGCTTGGGACCAGGGCCAATCGGTCCCACTTTTGGCATACCTCCTCACCCTCTGCTGGCCTGCAGCCCACTTTTTGGGCTGCCTCTCTACATGGGGGTGACTGGCTTGCTGCCCGAGATGCTGAGGAGCGTGTTGGGCGCTGAGCGAAATGCACATACCAGAAAGCAAAGCAAATGCTGCAAGCAGAAATGTGAAAGCATTTTCCCCGCGGCGCGAGCAGGGCTGCCGACGGCACGGAGCTGGCCCTTCCCACCGGTGGCTATCTCCATCCATCCTCCTTTTATCTGCAAGACATAAGCAAGATGGGCTCTCCAGCCCCGTTAATTTCCCTTCCACGCCTTCACTTGTGAAGAGTGGAGCCATTTCTCCTGCCTCTTCGCTCCCTTTCTGATCTCTACCTGGTACACGGAGGGGCTGGCCTTGTTCACCACCCTTGCTGGCCCCAGCCAGTGGGGTTCCAGCACCTGGTTCTTCTCTCTAACCTCCCGGTACATTACCAGGTCCCCCATGTTCCACTCGCTGGGGCGCAGCAGCACTCCCACCTGCTTATCCATCTTGGGAATGTTGGTCTCCTGTGCTGAGGCCAGCTGGTGGTAGGTAGCCAGCACTGTCCTCAGCACGTTCTGGACCCACCTGTCTGTCAGCACACGGGGCTGCAGCTCATCTGGTGGCTCCCCTCTTTGCCACCAGTGTCCCACCAGCTTGTTGTCTCTGGCAGGAGGCTGCTTTTGGGCAGAAGGTGTTGGTGGAAAGGCCATGGCTCCTCGTAATGCCAGCAGGACCACTGGGAGCTTCTGATCCCAGTCTTTCCTTTGCTGGTTCACCAGCTTTCTCAGTGCAATCTTCAGCGCTTGGTTGGGCCCTTCTGCTGAGCTGGGCTTCTGGAAGTGGCCTGTGATGTGAAGCTTCTGCTTGAGGCCCAGGGCTTGGCACACCCCTTTTGTGACCTCTCCAATGAAGCGTTGGCCGTGGTCCGAGTGGATCTCCTTTGGGATGCCCCACCACGAGAAGACATGCTCTACCAGGATCTTCGCCGTTGTGCTGGCCGTGTTGGTTCGAGCTGGAAAGGCTTCCACCCACTTGGTGAAGATGTCACTGATCACCAGGCAATACCTGTTTCCGTGGGCAGTTTGGGGCAAAGGGCCAATAAACTCCATCTGCAATTTGCTCCATGGCCCAGAAACCCTCTGGTGGCCCAGGAGGGCCTTGGCTGTTTTGGCATCAGGGTTGTTGGCTGCACAAGTCAGGCAGTTGCTGACATACCTCTCCACATCCTCTCTCATTTCAGGCCACCACCCAGCACCCTGCAGCCTCACCATGGTCTTATCTATCCCCAGATGCCCCTGCTCATGAGCCAGGGCCACCAATTCCACCCGGACAACTTCAGGCACCACCCAGACTGGGAAGTCTGCCCCATCTCTCCGCGCCAGGACCAACCCTGAGACATCCTTCCACACTTTGCACCCTTTATACTCCTTGCCCTTCACTAACTCCTGGACATTGGGGTCTTGTGCCTGCAAGGCCAGCAGGTCCACACTCTCCCAGGCTCTGTTGGGATCCACCAAGACGGGGCCATTCTCTGAGGTCTTGCTGGCCTTCCACATCAGCCCTTCCATTGCTCCTTGCTTGGCTTTGGCATCTGCCTCCTTGTTCCACTTGGCTTCCTCCGTCCCTTTCTTGTGGGCCTTGACCTTAACAACCAGGGCTGGGCTCACCCTCTGCTCTGCCAACCTTGCCAGGTACAGCAGCTTCTTGGCGTAGGTGACAGGCTTGCCATCGGCAGACTTCATCTCCCTCTCCCTCCAGAGGGGCAGCCACTCCAGCACCACTCTCACCACCCAACCCGAGTCCAAAAATATGGCCAGGGGCTGGTCTGCTGGTGTGTGCTCCAGGGCAGCTGTCATAGCCACCAGCTCGGCAGCCTGGTTGGTGTGGGGCAGGCACTTGCCCTTCACCACCTCCCCGGTGGCCTGGTTGACAGCAGCGTAGCCCGTGTAGGGCACCCCATCCTTGTAGTAGTTGGAGCCATCGACGAACCACACCGTGTAGCCTCTCTCCTTAGCCTCCTGCAGGCTGAGGCCACTCTCAAACAGGGGAGCCCGCCGCGGCTTGGGCATGGCCAGAGGACCTCCTGACTCCTCCCCATCCCTCTTTCCACTGACTTCCACCCCGTAGGCACCAGGCCAGGGCTCCCCTACCTCTTTGGGGCCCTCTTTGTCGGTCAACGCCAACGCCCAGTTGGCCAGCCTGGGGTGGCACAGGGGACTCTCATCCCCCTTCCCTGACAAGAGGTACCTCACTGGGAGGTGGGAGGTCCTCAGCAGCACTGGGGCTGACCCCACCAGGTAATCCCAGTGCTGCAGGGCCCAGGTCAAGGCTAACACCTCCCGCTCGTAGTGGGTGAACCGCTGCTCGGCCGACGTCAGGAGACGTGAGGCATGGGCCACGGGCAGGAGGTGGGCACCGTGTTGCTGGGCCAGGGTGGCCTGCAGACCTGTCCCTGTGCTAGCCAGCTGCAGGACGTAGGGTCTGTCCCCCCGGGGATGTGCCAGCATGGGGGCAAGGGACACGCTCTCCTTCAAGGTCTTCACTGCCTCGTCCTGCTCTGGCCCCCATTCCCAAGGGGTGTCCTTCTTGAGGAGGTGGCAGAGAGGAGCAGCTTTCTCTGCATAGCCCTTAATGAACTCTCTGGAGAACCTCAGGAGAGCCAGGAAGGACCTCAGGGTGGTGGCATCAGCTGGTGCTGCCACCTGCTGTATCAGCTCAACCCTCTGCTTCTCCAGCGAGCGCCCTTCCTCCCCTAGGGTCACCCCCAGGTAGGAGACCTCCTTCCAGCACAGCTGAGCCTTCGTGGGGCTGATCCTGAAGCCTGTCTTCTGGACAGCCTCCAGCACCTCTGCCAGCACCTCCAGGTTCTCCTCCTTGGTGCGGGTGTGGATGAGGATGTCACCAGCACAGGACAGCACGCTCTCCCGGTGGCTGAGCTTCTCCCACATCCTCACCACGTGCCCGTGGCAGATGGCAGGGCTGTTGTGGAAGCCTGAGGGGAGCCTGGTGAAAGCAAATTGCTGTCCCCGAAGGGTGAAGGCAAACTTGTGCCAGCACTCAGGGTGCAAGGGGATGGCAAGGGAGGGGCTGGTCAGGCTGAGCACAGAGAACCACTGAGATCCCTGGGAGATGGCTGCCATGATGTCAGGGTATTTGGCCACTGCGGAGCTGCTCCGCAGTGGGGTGACACGGTTAAGGGCACTAAAGTCAACTGTCAGCCTCCAGGTTTTGCCATCAGCTTTCCTCAAGGGCCACACTGGGGCATTGTTGGAGCTCTGCTGCTCCACCAGCACCCCTTGCTCCAGCAAGGCTTTGACTGTGGCCCACAAGCCATCCTCAGCCTCAGCCGGGTAGCAAGGCTGAGGCTGAGGAGGGGGATCTGGACCTTTGACTGCCACGACAGCATCGATCTGCCCGCAGTCCAGCTTGCTCCTGGCCCACACCTGGGGGAACCGCTTAGTGACCCGTTTCACTCGGGGCTCCCACTCAGGGTGGACCAGGATCTCGGGGGCTTTCAGTGCCATCACCCTGTGGCTGGCAGGGATGACAGGCACATCGCTTTGGGGACAGCGCAAGAGCGCTCGGTTGGCCAGGTCCACCACCACCCCCATCTTTGTCAGGGTTGGGAGGGCCACAACTCCCAGCTTTCCCTTCATTTCATTTTTCCCAAAGGTTTCAGACCCTTTGGCAGTGCCAATCTCAAAGGGGATGGGCCCCGTGAAGGGCACCAAGGACTGGTGTCCATTGGGCCCCGTCACTTGGAGAGTTTGGCAAGTTTGGAAGAGCCCGGCCTCGCTCGGGGCCACGCTCAGGATGGAATAGGAGGCACCAGTATCAATCAGCATCACTTGTCCAAGCACCCCTCCTCCAATAGTCATATCAACTATCAGGCGCCCCCAGCAATCGGTCTTAATCGGTGCCACAAAGAGGGGCGATGCGGGTGCCTGGCAGCCCTATTGCTGAGCCTTGGACCCTGGGTCGATGGGGTTGGAGCTGCTGTGCTTTTTGGCCTCGTGGAGGGCCAGCTTCCGGAAGAGCTCAGCATCCGGCAGGCCGTCGATGTCCTCCTGCTTCTCGTACTTGATCAGGCGCTTCCTCAGCTCGGCTCGCCACAGGTTGGACTTCTGGAACCTGAGGCCTTGCTGGTTCTCCTTCCCCAGCCCACCCTTCCCGTCGGGGTCTTTGCGGCCGTCTCCTTGCATCTTTCTCATCCCGGTGTTTTGGAAGCACATGGAGGAGTTTTTCCCTTTCTTCCCCCCCAGCACGTAGCCCGGGAAGGCTTGCTTTTGCAGCTCGAAGTTCTGGGTCAGGATCTGCTCCAGCTCTGACAGAGGCTTCCTGGCTGCATCCCCACCGGCAATCACCCGCAACGGGGGAGTCAGCCCCACCACCAGGGGCTCCTTGAACTCAGGCCTGTCAAAATCAACCGGAGACTCCTTGGAGCCAGGCAGCCCAGCCATCTGATAGAGCATCTTCTTACGGTTGACATAGGCATCCGGCCGCTCCTCAGGGTTTTGCTTCTCCTGGTGGAAGAGCACTAAGGGGTTAACCTCTGGGAAGAAGACCTTCAGGACGGCCAGCTGGACAGCCACCATGTCCTGGACGTTGCCCATCTGCACGTCCCCCGGCAGCGCGGCGAAGTCGTCGGGCTTCATGCACTTCCTCACCAGGTCTATCAGGTCGCTCACTGAGCTGCCACTCTGGCACCTGGGCAGCCACTGGACCCTGGAGAGCCAGTTGACTACTGTCTCCTTGGTCAAGGGCCCCAGCACCTTCCCCATTGTCTTGAGCTGCTCAGGGGTTAACCAGAGCACAGGCCTGTTGGTGTCTATGGCCTGGAGCGGGCCGTGGCTGACCGGCTCCTCAGGGGCGGTCTTCTTAGTTTTGGCAGCCTCCCCCTCCCCTCCTTGCAGCTGGCACACCTCCTCCCTCAGAGGAGCATAAGGAGACGGCCTGGTGGGGCCATTGGCACCCCAGACATCATCCTCATAGTCATAGTGAGGGGGGTGTGACTCCGGGGAGTCCTCCCCCTCGCTATTCCCAAACCTGCTCCTCTTGCCTTGGATGGCAGCCATGATGCCCCTGGAGACCCCCAGCTCAGCCTGCAGCTCCTGGATCTTGGCGTGGCACACTTTGTGGTCAGGGCCGGTGCCCCGGTCCCGCTGGACATCCTGCAGCACTGCCCGCACCGCGCTCTGGGCTTCGTGGGTCTCCCCAATCCACTTGCCCACCTCCTTCTCCAGCTCCTCTGTCTTCAGCTTCTCGTAGCCCAGCTTGCTCTCCAGCCGGGTGATCTCCACCGCGCTCCGCAGCGAGTCCCCGCACAGCCCCTGCACCTCAGCCCGCAGGTTATCCACCTGCATCCTCAGCTCCCCTTTGGCCTGCTCCAACTTCTGCACATTCTCCAGAGCCTCCTTCAACAAGCGGGACAACTCCCTGCTCACCATGAGCAAACCCTGCAGAGCCGCGCGCTTCTTGCACTTGTTAGTGGGCTTGGGTTTTTTGTTCTCCTCCGACCAGCTCTCCCACTGCTGGCAGAGCTGCTGGTAAGCCTCCGGGCCCTGGAAGGCTCCCGGTGACCAAATTGGAGGGAGACACTTCTGGAGCACAAACTGCTCCAGCTTCCAGTTGCTAACGATATCGCTCATCATAGTGCGGGCGACGCGACACGACGCGAGACAAGACGGCTCCAGCTCAGGGCAAAGCTACCATAAGACCAGCACCACTCACCCACCCCTGCAGGAAGGCTGCCACCCTGCAACCCAAGCCCTCCAGCGAGCCTCCCGACAGGGACCCAAAGCTGGCAGCAAGGGAAGGAGAAGATGGGGACAGGAGGCCGCGGCCGAGCGGCAGCCGCCGCGGATCGGCCGGCTCCCAAGGAAGGGAGAGGGCAGGGAGTCAGGAACGGGCAGAGGGAAGCAGAGGAGGAGTAGGATCCCAATAATAAGATCTCACCAATCCTTGGCTGGATGTCCTGGTGGTCTCGGGGGGTCTGGAGAAGGTCTCTGCGGAGCTCTGGCAGCTTGGGCACCTTGAAGGACGAGGTGGCAAGTGAGGGCTCAAGCTGGTGGCTTTTATAGCCATGGCAGCAACTTGTTTGGGCTTGATAACACCTCTGCTTACTTTCTCGGTGAGTTTGGCTCCCGCAGGTGCTGCAAACCTCCCCCTGGCTTCCCAAGGACACTTTCTTTGTCTCCCCTTATCTTCTTAGGGAGGTTGAAATCACATGGGAGCAGCTGCTCTGCTCCTTATCTGTTTTGAGGGGGCCCAGGATGAGCTAAGCTCCTGCTCTGCTCTGCTCTGCTTGCACCAAGAGCCCTCAAGAGGGAGAGCTGGAGCTTTGTCCCCTCAGCATCCCTCCCTCCCCAAGCCCCTCCATGGCCTCCTCACTTGCTACACATCCCCTGAAGCCCCTGGGCTTTGGGTGGAGGTCACACCTGTAACACACACACAGAGTCAGCTCCAACTGCTTCCCAAGCACAGATCTGCTTGCTGGGAGCTTGGGATGGGAGGAAAAAAAATCCATGTAATATGTGCTTCAGATCCATTTATGGGTTCTGGGCTTGAAAAGCAGCTTTTTTTTCCTGTGCCACAAAGCAGCCCACCAGGAGGTGTCAGGGGCCTCAGCTGTGGGCTTGCAGCAGCTGAAGCACAGCTGTAACCCTGCACCTGCCAGAGCCCACCCCCTCTCCCCCCCTTGCCCTACCAACCACATCTTAGCTCACAGCAGTTGGGGAGAAGAAAGCTTGACCCACTTCATTTTCTTCTTTTCTGGTGGTTTTTTTCCCCCCCACGAAGAAGCAGGCAGTGCTCAAGTGAACATGCTGCCATGCTCAGCCCTGCTCTCCTCCCTGGGCAAATGCTCCAGGAATCATTCCATTCCCTGGAAGAAAATCATTCCCAGCACTTTATCAAGCCAAGGGTGTTCTCTCTTAGCTGCTGGAGTCTTGGGGACCTTCTATCCAGCAGCTTATTATCCCCCCCAGGGCTTTACTTCCATATTGGACCTCAGTCCTTGAGGCTGAGCAATCTTCCCCAATCCTAAAAGCATCCCTGAAAGCACAGAGGGATTGGGATGGGTGCCTTTCCTTTCAGAAGGAATTCCCCCCAGATAGCACCAATACCCTAAAGCCCAGTGTTTTGCCCCATTTGGGCTGTGCCCTGCTGAGGAGGAGCTGCTGCAAGGCCACCAGCCTATCTCCTGGTGCTTGCACATCTCTTCCCCTCAGGCTCTGCTTTCCTCCCCGCTGCTTTTCCCAGCCCAGCAGCCCCAAAACAAGCTGGAGAGGACATCAACAGCAGCTGCTCCCTTCCACCTTCCCACAGGGCTCCCATTTCTGTTGGAGATAGGCTGCCAGACAAGGCCATCCCACCTCCAGAATGTTTTCTTCTCGGAGCAACACCTTATCCTGGGAACAGCTTGGACACAAAGTAAACATCTCCACAAAACAGCAGGAGGAATGAATCCCTGCTCCAGCACACAAACTGGGGGTTTCATCCCAAAGATGCCCCTTTTTCCTTGCCATAGCAGACATCCTATAGCTAAAAGCAGTGTGAGGAAACATCCCTAAAGTTGCCATCATGTCTGCAAAGCCAAAACATGTCCTTAGACAAGCCAGTAGGGCTGATGGACAGCCCAGTGTCCCAGCTGATGATGGGCCATGCCCAAGCCTGCCACGGTGACAAAAGCAGCACCAGCAGGCCAGAAGCTGCTCTAGGTGACAACAGCAGTAGGACAAGGGGGATGAAGCCAAAGGCATCAGGCCCAGGGCACCAACCTCACCCCAGGGACAAAGGGGAAATCAGGAAGCACTGAGATGCCTTTGGGAGCACTGAGATGCACTTGGAAGCACTGACATGCATTTGGAAGCACCAAGATGCCCTCAGAAGCACTGAGATGCACTTGGAAGCACTGAGATGCCTTTGGAAGCACTGAGATGCCCTCAGAAGCACTGAGATGCCCTCAGAAGCACTGAGATACACTTGGAAGCACTGAGATGCCTTTGGGAGCACTGAGATGCATTTGGAAGCACTGAGATGCACTTGGAAGCACTGAGATGCACGTGGAAGCACTGAAGCCACCTCAGCAAGCACTGAAATGATTTCCTCCTGCCAGGCAAGGGTTAAGGAGCTCCTCCTCAGACCCCCAATTTTAGCAGCCTTGGTGTGAGGCTTTTGGTGGTTCTCAAGCTGCTTTGGGCAGGAAATGCTTTCAGTCTGAGCTGGGGAGGGGATGGGTGGCAGCAGCTGGGCAAAACCTGCCAAATGGACCCCAAAATGCACTGCAGGAGAGGCAAAAGGGTTGGTTTTTTCCACTCCTCCACCACCTCAAAGCCTGCAGGAGGTTTCTTGGTGCCCTCACATGCAGCCAGAGATGCTCAGGGCTCTGCAAGGCTCACGAGCACCAGGCAGGTGTAGAAGAAACTCAAACCCTGCTTGGCAGCAAAAAAGGGGCAAGGGAATAAAGGAAATGAATCAAGAATTGGGGGAGATTGGGGTATGTTTTTCCCCCCAAAGATGGAAATATTGAAGGCTGCTGGTGCCTGATCCCCTCTGTCATTTCACTCTCAATCCAAACCCTGAGTGCTCCCAACCTCTCATTCCTGAAGCCATTTCCAAGCCACTCTGCTGTGTCCTTTCCCAGCTCAACATCTCTGTGTGTGTGTGTGTGAGCTGCAGCAAGCTGGGCAGCTCCAGAATTGCCTTGCTTTTGTTTGAGGGTGGTTTTTTGGGGCTTTGTTTGAGGTTTCCTGCTCCTGGCTGCAGAGTTTTCTGTGCAGCCCTCACACCTCTCTGCTTGCTGTGGGAAATGATGCAGTGCTTTCCAAGCCACACATCAGCCTCACAGCTCATCTTCTCCTTCTTGTGGCTGCATGTTGCCTTCCCACAGACAGGCAAAACTCATCCTGTTGGGATTGGCAAGCTCCTAGATGGATCATGTCTAACTGCACACAGAGAGTTGGATGAGGATGAGAAGCTAGGTGCAGGGGGGGAAAAAGTGATGAAACCATGAGCAAGCAATGAGTTTCCTTCTTTCTCTTTGCTCCTCAAGGGGATTGAAGCAGTGCTGCAGGAGCACGTGGGGCACAGCTGCTTTAGGGTCCTGGAGCAGCAGATCCTCTCTGGGGAGACAAAGCAGCAGCCCTGCTCCTGCCTCCACACACATAGAACCTTGCAGCCCTGAGCCCAGCAGCATGGCCCAGCTGGGACTGCACCTCTGCATCTGCCTCCAGCTCCTAGGTAAGAGGAACACAGCTCTGCAGGGTCTGAGGGCATTGGGAAGCATGCTGGAGTTGCTGAGGCATGTGGGATGAGGATGGGAGGGATGGAGGGATGCTGGATGCTCCGAGAGGCAGCAGAGAGCTCTTGCTCTTCAGCTCTTGGACACAACTCAAGTGCTCAAGCACTTGGACTAGATGATTATTGTAGGGCAAGTGGCTTCAGGCTGTTCCAAAACACCTCTCTAGCCTGATAAAGATGCTCTCTGTCCTGAGAAAGATTTCTCTCCTGATAAAGATGCTCTCTATCCTGACAAAGATGCTCTCTGTCTTGATAAAGATGCTCCCTATCCTGATAAAGATGCTTTCTGTCCTGATAAAGATGATCTCTATCCTGATAAAGATGATTTCTATCCCGCTAAAGATGCTCTCTATCCTGAAAAAGATGCTCTCTATCCTGATAAAGATGCTCCCTGTCCTGATAAAGATGATTTCTATCCTGATAAAGATGATTTCTATCCTAATAAAGATGCTCCCTATCCTGATAAAGATTTCTCTCCTGACAAAGATGCTCTCTCTCCTGATAAAGACGATTTCTCTCCTGCTGAAGCTGCTCTCTTCAGGGCTGAATCTGAGCAGTCACTGGGCTGATGGCATCAGTTTTTGGTGGGCAGTGTTGGGAGTTTGCAACACCTCTGCAATGGAGATATTTGGGGGGTGTGGGGGGGTGTGTGGCTCAAGCTGATGCCCTGAGATGTTATCCACAGCTGCCCAGCATCCTCCCCAGAGGCTGCAGGATGTCCTGCTGCTGATGAGCCCTGAGCTTTGGGGAGCTTTGGGGGGGGATGAAGGTGCAGCAGAGGATAAGCATCCTCCCTAGGGTGTCCTGCTGCTGATGAGCCCTGAGCTTTGGGGAGATTTGGGGGTGATGAAGGTGCAGCAGAGGATAAGCTTTTCCTGCTCTGGCTCTGTCCAGAGCTTGAGCTAAGCACTTCCAGAACCTCTTCTGCTCCATCCAATCATCTCTCCAAGGAAAAAAGTTAAGCTTCCCATCACCAGACCCCTGGCACCCTGAAGCTCCCAAGCCATGCCCCTGGAAGCACACAGAAAGGGTTTGCCAGAGCCAAGTTTGGCAGGATTTCACTCCCAAAGGATGTATTTGAGTGTCAATGAGACATGGCTACTGCTGCAGTGTGCTGCTGGCAGCTAGGAGCTCTCTTTTGAAGGTTCAAAACCCCCCAGACCCCATCCCTGCTGGAGCTTTTTGCCCAGCTCCAGAGCACCCCTGGCAAGCAGAGAGCATCCTTATCTGCTGCACGTTGTTTTCCTGCTGGAGCTTTTTTTTTGCCCAGCTCCAGAGCACCCTTGGGAAGCAGAGAGCATCCTTATCTTGCTGCAGGTTGTTTTCCAGCCAGCCTGGGAGGATCTGCAGCTCTGCAGGAGTGTTTTGCAGGCAGATAGGATTGCTCAGCCTCTGCCTCTCCACTGCCCAAGGACACAGCTTAGCTCTCAGCCAGCCACCCACATAACCTCCACAGCCCAAACAGGAGCTTGCTCTGCTCACCCCTCACCCAAAATCCTTCCCTGGGCTTCCAAAGGCCTGCTGAAATCAGGGCACATGGAAACTGAGGCCACATTGGCTCATTGGGAGGGGTTTGGGGAGGCTTTTGGGTCTTTTGCTGCACTGGAGATGAAGTTTATTGGTGTTAAAACCACGGCAAGAGGCTCCAAAAAAAGAGAGTTGAAGGCTTTCTGGGAGAGAAAAGGAGAGGGGAATCCATCAGGGGCTGGTGGGGTTGTCCCCTCATAAACATGCTCTCTGTCCTGATAAAGATGCTCTCTATCCTGATAAAGATGATTTCTATCCTGATAAAGATGATTTCTGTCCTGATAAAGATGGTCTCTATCCCAATAAAGATGCTCTCTGTCCTGATAATGATCTCTATCCTGATAAAGATGGTTTCTATCCTGATAAAGATGGTTTCTATCATGATAAAAATGCTCTGTACCCTGATAGAAATGCTGTCTCCTGACAAAGATGCTCTCTATCTTGACAAAGATGCTCTGTACCCTGACAGAAATCCTCTCTGTCCTGATAAAGATGCTCTCTGTCCTGATCAAGATGATTTCTATCCTGATAAAGATGATTTCTATCCAGTTAAAGATGCTCTCTATCCTGATAATGATTTCTATCCTGATAAAGATGGTTTCTATCTTGACAAAGATGCTCTGTATTCTGGTAAAGATGCTCTCTGTCCTGATAAAGATGCTCTCTGTCTTGATAAAGATGCTCTCTGTCTTGATAAAGATGATTTCTATCCTGATAAAGATTTCTCTCCTGACAAAAATGCTTTCTATCCTGATCAAGATGCTCTCTATCCTGATAAAGATGCTCTCCATCCTGATCAAGATGCTCTCTATCCTGATCAAGATGCTCTCTATGCTGATAAAGATTCCCATTGTGATCAAGATGCTCTGTGTCCCAGTAACTCTTTCAGTGCTGACAATGCCTTCCACCCTGCTCAAGATGACTTCTCTCCTGCCCCACAAGCTCATTCCCAGTGCAGTTCCCTGCTGTTTTCCCCCTGGATGTTGTGCATCCCTCTGAGCAGAGGTGCCCTGAGCCATGGCCTCACTAACACTATGCTGCTGTCTCTTCTGTCCCTCAGGGTGCTGTGGCAGCCTGCCTGGGGCCCAGGGGCCAGTGCAGCTGCAGGCCCAGGCCCAGCAGCAGGCAGAGGTGCTGTGTGAGCTGAAGGAGCTGCACGCTGGCCTCTACTGGTACCGCTGGAACCCCCAGAGCCAAGGCTTCCAATTCCTGCTCTTTGCCAGCCCCTGGGGCCCAGGCACCTATGGCTCCAACATCAGCCACGAGAGGTTCAGGCTGCATGGGCAGAGCAGGCTGCACATCCAGCAGCTGCAGCACTCAGACACTGGCACCTACTACTGCTCCAGCTCCCAGGCTTCCCAGCTGCTCCTGGGCACAGGCACACAGCTCACTGTGGGTAAGCATCAGCTCTCCTGCCCCCAGCACATCCCTGCCTGACAGAGGAGAGCCTGCCCAATCTGCAAGGCTTGGGCCATCACCTTGGCCCTAGGGCTTTAGGATTCCCATGGGAAACTCCTCAGGGCTTGATGTTGCCATGCCCTGGGCTTTGCTTATCCATCCCCTGTGGTGCTTGGGATGAGAGGATGGATGTGTGAGCTCTGCTCAGCTCCCAGCTCCTTCCCCTAGTGCTTGGGATGAGAGGGTTGAGATGTGTGAGCTCTGCTCAGCTCCCAGCTCCTTCCCCTGCTGCTTGGGATGAGATGTGTGAGCTCTGCTCAGCTCCCAGCTCCCTCCCCTGCTGCTTGGGATGAGATGTGTGAGCTCTGCTCAGCTCCCAGCTCCCTCCCCTGCTGCTTGGGATGAGATGTGTGAGCTCTGCTCAGCTCCCAGCTAGTTCCCCTAGTACTTGGGATGAGATGTGTGAGCTCTGCTCAGCTCCCAGCTCCTTCCCCTGCTGCTTGGGATGAGATGTGTGAGCTCTGCTCAGCTCCCAGCTCCTTCCCCTGCTTCTTGGGATGAGATGTGTGAGCTCTGCTCAGCTCCCAGCTCCTTCCCCTAGTGCTTGGGATGAGATGTGTGAGCTCTGCTCAGCTCCCAGCTCCTTCCTCTGCTACTTGGGATGAGAAGATGGATGCCTGAGAAATCCCTTCTGCCTTCTAGCAGATCAAAGGCAAGGCTCAGATAAAGGAGCCCTGTTGTTTTTGGGGCTTGTTTTGGGTTCTTTTATCGAGCAGGGCTGGCATTCAGCATGCTCAAGGGCACTCCAAGCAAACACCAGGTGCTCTGGGGAGGATTAGGCTTTGGGCACACATGATAAACCAGCTTTGTTTTCCAGCTCCTTCTCTTCCTAGCTCTCCTAAAGCAATCCCAGGCCCCTGATGTCTGCTCTTTCCATGTCAAAGAGCAGGGTTTCCTTCTCCTCCTTCCCTTCTTTCTTTGGCTCTGTTGCTCATGCTCCTACAAGCTCCAGCAAGATGTTGAGGTCAAGCTTCCCCTTCCCAGCCCTTGTGCAGTGCCCTGGGGTGTCCCACTGACCATCTTGTCCTCCTCTTTCCCCTGCAGTGGATGCTTTGCCATTGCCTCCAGAGCCCACCCAGGCTCCAGTCACCAAGAAGAAGCCTTTGAGGTGCACAAGGAACAGCCCAGCTGCTGACAGCACAGGTACAGCTCTGCCTGGCCTTGCCAAAAAGCTCTGCTGAGCTCCTGGGCTTGGCCCTGGGGCTGAGGGGAAGCAGCACATCAGGGCTCAGCATCCTGGTCCAGAGAGAGCTCTCTACTGATAAAGATGCTCTCTGTCCTGATCAAGATGGTTTCTATCCTGATAAAGATGATTTCTATCCAGTTAAAGATGCTCTCTGTCCTGATCAAGATGGTTTCTATCCTGATAAAGATGATTTCTATCCAGTTAAAGATGCTCTCTGTCCTGATAATGATTTCTTCCCTGATAAAGATGGTTTCTATCTTGACAGAGATGCTCTGTTCCTTGATAGAAATGCTCTCTGTCCTGATAAAGATGCTCTCTATCCTAACAAAGATGCTCTCTATCCTGATAAAGATGCTCCATATCCTGATAAAGGTGTTCTATCCTCATAAAGATGCTCTCTATCCTGATAAAGATTCTCTCTATCCTGATAAAGATGATTTCTATCCTGATAAAGATGATTTCTATCCTGATCAAGCTGCTCTCTCTCCTGATCAAGCTGCTCTCTCTCCTGAGCTGTCCCTGTATCCCTGGCACATTGAGGGCCCAGCAGCTCCTTCCCTTCAGCTGTGCCCCATGCCTGAGGCTGCAGGCTTGCTGCTGCAGCCATGCTGCATTGCCCTGGCCCCACACAGCTCACTGTGCCTCGTGCTCAATGCCTTTAGGTGTGATGCATCTCCTGGGAAAGCTGCCTTGCTGCTCTGCCTTTGCCAGCCTGCCCTTCCTCCCTCCCAAAGCAGGATGCTGCTGAGCTGCAGGACCAGCCAGCTCCACACCATGTCCTTCTCTTCCTCTCCAGTTGCCTGCAGCCCCCTGGTCTGGATCCCACTGGCTCTCAGCATCCTGGTGCTCCTGCTGAGCCTGGTGCCCACTGCCCATCACCTGCACAGTAAGCATCCTGGGGGGGCAGAGGGGGCCCTGCAGCAGCATGGGGTGCTGGCAGGACCTGCTGAGGCTCACAGAGTCCTTCTTTCCCCAGGGATGAGGAGGAGGCTCTGGCTGCGCATCCACAGGCAGTAGATCCCTCTGGAAGCCCTGGATGGAGAAGATGTGGAGCTTCCCCTGGCACCTGGGGCACGGGCAGGACTGCAGGAGACACAACTTCCCTCCTGAGGATGGACCAAGAGCTTCATGTTTGTCCTGGAGAGGCTGGCAGGAGGAGCAGCCTGCAGCCTGCTGAGCACCTCACTCCTCCAGGGATGCTGAGCACTCCTCTAGGGATGCTGAGCACTTCCCAAGGATGCTGAGCACTCCTCCAGGGATGCTGAGCACTCCTCCAAGGATGCTGAGCACTTCTCCTGGCCCAGAAGCAGCAGGCTGGGAAGATGCTCTGGTGTTCCTGGAGCCATGGCTCCGTGTTGAGCTGGCAGTGCTGGCCTGAGCTTCTAGGAGATCTTGCCCAGCATTAAAGCTCTGTGCTTCTCGCAGAGCCTCCTGCCTCTCTCTTTTCCCCC
Organism: Bucco capensis; assembly: GCA_013396975.1. Classification (NCBI taxonomy): domain Eukaryota; kingdom Metazoa; phylum Chordata; class Aves; order Piciformes; family Bucconidae; genus Bucco; species Bucco capensis. Next base: position 90,039 of record VWZO01021754.1, on the reverse strand, counting down.
AGCACAGCACATGAGGCTTGAGCTTTGCTCCTTTGCTGCTGAGCTTGGAGGGCAAGCAGCAGGAGGTCCCTGAGCAGCTTCTGCAGAGCTTCCCGAGGTGTTGGAGAGAAGGAATGCTGTCCCTCAGCCCCCCCCTGCTCTGCCTGGGCAGCAGCTCTGGAGGAGGACATCTCCTGCCCCAGACGAGCAGAGGCAAGGCACACACAGGCAGGCAGCAGCCAAGGCCAAGCAGCTGCCATGGGCTCAAGGCCAAGAGTGCCTCTGAGAGCAGAGATAGAGAGAGGTGGCTGCTGCTTGCCTCTGAGCCACTCGGCACCATCCTGAGCCATGCCCAGGGGTGCTGAGCCCTGAGGAACAGCCAGGGGTGCTGAGCCCTGAGTGATGCTGCAGGCGTGCTGAGCCTTGAGTGAGAGCTAGGGGTGCTGAGCCCTGAGTAATCTCCACATGTGCTGAGCTCCAAGTGATGCTGTGTGGGTGCTGAGCCCTAAGTGATGCCATGTGGGTGCTGAGCCCTGAGTGATGCTGTGCGGGTGCTGAGCTCCAAGTGATGCTGTGTGGGTGCTGAGCCCCGAGTGATGCTGTGTGGGTGCTGAGCCCTGAGCAATTCTCTGGGTGCTGAGCCCCGAGTGATGCTGTGTGGGTGCTGAGCCCTGAGCAATTCTCTGGGTGCTGAGCCCCGAGTGATGCTGTGAGCATGCTGAGGGAGCTGTGCCAGCCTATGCTGCTCAGCCAGCTGATGGGCACACCAACCCAGGCAGATGTCCTCCAGCATCTCAGCCTGTTTGCTTCAGCCCTGCTGCTTCCTGCTGCCCTTGACCTTTGAGGCTCTGTCTCTCTGTCACACAAAGGAGCAATGGAAAGTTTTGATGAGGACTCCAGCACTGAGTCACAAGTCACCCCTGTGGGGTGGCAAGTGGAGGAGGAGCAGGCAGCCCAGAGAGCCTGCAGCCCACCAGCCTTCCGGTGTGAGGGGAGCTGTGGCTGCTGAGCAGCTTGCTGCCCTCTCCTCCTCTGCAAAGCTGCAGCCCTACAAGGCTCTGCAGAAGCTCAGCAGCTACTCAGCCCACTCTCTTGCCACCCTAGCTGCTTCTTTCCAGCTCCTTGAGGAGCATTGCCCTCTCCTCTAGGAAGCCTCACATCCCTGCAGAGCATCACCAGCAAGCCACAGCTACTCCTCAGCATGGAGCAGACCTCTGGGTGGAAAAGCCAGCCCAGCACCTCCTCCCTGGTGGCACCTGAAGAGCCATCAGCTCTTCTGCCCATGGGCATGGAAGAGCAGCACACTCCAAAGCATCTCCTGCCTTGTGCCAGGAGGCACCAAGGCTTCCCTGCAGGGTGCATCACTCAGGGAGCATTCCCAACCTGTGCTGCTCATCCAGGCTCTCAGGTCACCCAGTGGATGGGGACACTAAACCCAGCTCCCACCCCAGCAGGGCTGATGCTGAGGAGCATGCTGAGGATGCTCTGCCAGCCTGTGCTGCTCTCAGGTCACCCAGTGGATGGGGACACTAAACCCAGCTCCCAGCCCAGCAGGGCTGATGCTGAGGAGCATGCTGAGGATGCTCTGCCAGCCTGTGCTGCTCTCAGGTCACCCAGGTGATGGGGACACTAAACCCAGCTCCCAGCCCAGCGGGGCTGATGCTGAGGATGCTCTGCCAGCCTGTGCTGCTGATCCAGGCTCTCAGATGCCTCCCCAGGCTGTAGCCACAGGAAATGTGGTGGGGAAGAGCCCACAAGTGTAGCTCTGGGCTCACAGCTGCCTCCTAAGCCACAGCCTGGTGGGGTGGGAGGGTGCTTGCTGTGCCCAACATCCTGGCTGCAGGCTCTACCCATGAACAGAGAAGTCCACGTGGCTCACACCTTGAGCAGGGCAAGGCTTGCTCCATCCTGCTGCTATAGGGAGCATCTCCCTCCCCTCCAGCAGGTATCTCCTGCTATTTCCCACCTTGCACAGAAAAGGAAGGCCAGAAGTGTCAGGAAGGAGAAACAACCAGCACGAGGCCAGCTCAGGACCTGCCAGGCCTGGTTGGAAGTGATGCTGCTGGACATGCAAAGCTCCTCCAGGAAGCATCTCCCACCTCCAGCAGCAAGTGGTCACCTGGAGGCAGCAGCAAAGGTGCTGGAGGCTGCTGGGCTGCTTTGGCAGGGTGGAAGTGCCTGTGGTTAGAGAAAACCACCACAAGATGCTCACAACCCCCCCCCAAAGAATGGCAGGAGGGGTGTTCTGGGTGGGTTTCAGATCACAGCCCACCAGCTGCTCTGTGGCTTCGGAGAGAAGCAGCTGCAGAGAGAAGAGTTGAGCAGCTGTGAGCTGGGGATGGAGAGGAGCTCTGGGGCCATGTCCTCTGGCTGGGGAGTGACACCTGCTATCCTCTATGGCCACCAGCAGAGTCCTGGAGCAAAGGCAGCACCACCCTGGCCAAGAAAGGCAAGCTGGGGCCTTCAGCTGAAGCATGAAGCTCCTGAGCAGCTGAGTGAGCCTCGCTCAGGGAGCAGCATCCCCACTCCAGAGCTCCAGCAAGGGGATGGGGACACAAACCTCAAGGCACCCTTGGTTGGGATGAAGGAGCCCAGGCCCTGGAGCAGACCTTAGTGTCTCCAGAGCTCTCCTCTTGCCTTGCTGGTGCTGCAGATGGGAGCTGTGTGTCCCCAAGAAGCTCCTGGTGACATCACATCCTCTGGGGCTCAGCGAGCGACACAGCTCCCCTCCTGCTCCTCGGCACCCACCCGAGTGCCTGCTGCCCTGGCACAGCATGGCCAGGCCTGCTCCTCTCCTCCTGCTTGCCCTGGGGCTCGGTGAGTGTGGGCACGAGGGTGGGCAGCACCTGCAGCAGCAGGGGAGGGACAGGGAGAAGGAAGAGCAAACCCATTCCCACTCTCCTTGCCCATGGCAGGAGGGCTGCGACTAGGTGATCCCCCAAGTAGTCTGTGGTTTGCTTGGTCCTAGTAGAGATGGAGGTGGCATGGCCAGCTGGAGAAATGGTTCTGGAGGGAGAGGGAAAAGGGGAAAAGGCTGTGGAGCAGCTAGGAAGGGGAACGACCTCGGGAAGGCATCTCAAAGGCTTTCCCAGTGCTCATCTCTCAAGCCTAGGTGGCTTTGATTGCTGAGCATCCTCCAGCCCTATCCCATCAAGGGGTCCAAGAAAACCTTCCAGTCCTCCAGCCAGCCTGCTCCTGGGACAGCTGATGTGGCTCTTCCCAAGCAGCTCCCAGGAGGATTTCTCTTCCCCCAGGTTGCTCTGGGATCCATGGCCACAGGGACGATGTGAATCTGAGGATGCTTGAGCCTGTCCCCATCCATGCCCAGGAGGGCAAGCCTCTACAGCTGAGGTGTGTCAGCTCCAAAGAGGACTTTGGAGTCTTCTGGATCCACCAGGACAAGGCTGGCACTCTGCACTTCATTGTCTTCATCTCATCCTCCATCACCTTTGCGGGCAAGCAGCAGGCATCCCAGCGCTATGCAGCATGGAAAAATGACAAATCCTTCTGGCTCAAAGTTAACTCTTTCCAGCCCCAGGATGAGGGCAACTACTTCTGTGTGGCCAACATCAACCGACAGCTCTACTTCAGCCCTGGCCAGCCTGCCTTCTTGCCAGGTCAGCCCCAGCTCCAGCCAGCCTCACCTAGCTCTGCCAGCTCTCCCACCAACCCCTCCTGCCTTGCCCAAAGCATCCTGTGAGCCACACACTGCTCCTCCTGCCAGAGCATCCCTGCTCCTCCTGCCAGAGCATCCCTGCTCCTGAAGAGAGATGGAAAGGCAGACCCATCCCCACCTCCCCATCCCCTCCTTCATGGCTCTGAAGGGAACAGACTAAAGCCAAGCTCATCCCCACTTCCTTCACCCCACAAAGCTCCCCAGAGCTCCCCCAGCCTGCTGAGGATGGTGGCAGAAAGGAGGAAAGAAGGAGCATGCAGCTCCTTGCTGGGTCCTGGCAGACCTTCCCTGGGCTCTAGGATGTCCTCCCAGAGCTGGCCCCAGGAGCAGCTGTGTGCTGGCAGAGCTTTGCCCATCCTCTTTCCCTTGCAGTGCCCACCACAGCAGCAGCCAGCACAGCAGCAGCCAGCACCCAGCACAACACTACTGAAGAGGACTCCTGCCTCCAGAGCTCAGATCCAGGTAGGTTAGTGGGAAAGAGCTGGGATGTGCTCCACTGGAGCTTCCTCCCCCTTAGGAAAGGTGCAGAGAAGGAGCATGGCTCCTGCCTGGCCTCAGCACGGAGAGATGGAGAGTGCAGCTGCTTTTGGCCTTGGCAGGGCACTCAGGAAAGCTTCTGGCTCCATGTCCTCCTTGGAGTGCCCAGGGAAATGCTGAGAGCACCAAAGGGCCATGGTGGACATGGGGACATCAGCTCTGCTTCCCCAGCAGCCAGGCAGAGCTGGCTGCCAAGGAGAACCTGACCTGGCCTCTTGTCTCTTCCTCCAGAGAGCAGCCAGGACACAGAGGGGAATTTCTTCTGTGACATCCTCATCTGGATTCCCCTGGCAGGTGCCTGCCTCCTGCTCACCCTCGCCCTGGCAGTCACCATCATCCTGTGCCAACGTAAGCCTCAGCCCCAGCATCCCTGCACATGTTCCTCTAGCCCAAAGCCTCAGCCCCAGCATCCCTGCACNGAAGGAGAAGGAGAAGGAGAAGGAGAGGAGGAAGACAGGAGGAGAGGAGAGGGAGAGGGAAGAGAGGAGGAAAAGGGGTAGGAGAGGAGGAAAAGGAGAAGNAAAGCCTCAGCCCCAGCATCCCTGCACATCTTCCTCTAGCCCAAAGCCTCAGCCCCAGCATCCCTGCAGATGTTCCTCTAGCCCAAAGCCTCAGCCCCAGCATCCCTGCAGCCACACAGCCAGCACAAGACAAGGATGCTCCTCAAAAACCAAGCTCCATCTTTTCCAAGGAGGAGAAGGAGAGAAAGAGAAAGAAAAGGAGAGGAGGAGAAGGAGAAGGAGAGGAGGAAAAGGAGAAGGAGAAGGGGAAAACGAGAAGGAGAGGGAGAGGAGGAAAAGGAGAAGGAGAGGGAGAAGAGGAAAAGGAGAAGGAGAGGAGAAAGACAGGAGGAGAGGAGAAAGACAGAGGGAGAGGGAGAGGCTCCTGGCTGTTCCCAGGCTGCCCCTGCTGCTGGATGCACCCAGCAGGCAATGTCCCTCCCGGGCTGAGCTGCAGCATGGCTTCTCCTCCCCAAGCACCTTGGTTTCTGTGCTGCAGAAGAGCACAAGCTGCTGGGGCTGGCAGCCCTGCTGCTGTGCTGCTTCTCTTGGCCATCTTGGAACTCCAAGCTCTTTCTTTGTCTCTCTGGAACTCTAGAGACCAGGAGGAGAAGATGCAGATGCAAGAGGTGAGTAGCTGGTTCAGCTCAGCACCATCTCACCCCCAGAGGGATGGAGCAGGTGCTAGAGGCACCTAAAGCCCTTCAAGCTGATGGGAAGGGGCTGGGGGGGAAGTAAGGGCAGGGAAAAATCACCTTCCTCCTTCCTGGCTTGGGTGTTGAGCTTTGGTATTAACCAATTCACATCACTGCCCCAGCAAACAGAGAGGCAGCAGGGGTTTGGGGCAGGCTCAACCCCTTGGCTCATCCCTGCCATCCCATTTGTGCTGCCAAGACACTTCTTCTCCCCCTCCAGCCTGAAGGGTGACTCCATTGCATCCTTTCCCCTCCCCAAACTCTTCCCTCTAGGCCCTGTGCTGCTGGAAGCTGCTGCATCCCAGATCCCAGCCTGCACAGTGCTGGATCAAGGTGCCCATGGCTTTCTGTGCCCAGCAGCAGAGAGGCTGATGGAGCCTCAGAGGACTGGGAAAGGGAACAGCTTGGCATTAGTACACAGAGCTGTTATCCCATCCAGCCCTTCTGATCCTGGCCTCTCATCCCCAGGGCTGCCAGAGAGCCAGGAGCTCTCCTCAGGAGCAGGATCACATTCCTCCCTTATCTCAAGGCCAGCTCTGTGCTGAGAGATTCTGTCCCTGAAGGGAGGAAAAAAAACACTGCAGAGCTCTGTAATTCTGGGGGGGTTTGTCCATTTTTGGGGGTGAGCATTTGGCTTGCAAGTGCCTCTCCTCCTTCTCCTCTCCCCTTTCTCCTTCTTCTCCTCTCCTCCTTCTCCTCTCTTCCTTCTTTCCTCCTTCTCCTCTCCTCCTTCTTCTCCTCTCCTCTCCTCCTTCCTCTCCTCTCCTCCTTCTCCTCCTCTCCTCCTTCTCCTCCTCTCCTCCTTCTCCTCCTCTCCTCCTTCTCCTCCTCTCCTCCTTCTCCTCCTCTCCTCCTTCTCCTCCTCTCCTCCTTCTCCTCCTCTCCTCCTTCTCCTCCTCTCCTCCTTCTCCTCCTCTCCTCCTTCTCCTCCTCTCCTCCTTCTCCTCCTCTCCTCCTTCTCCTCCTCTCCTCCTTCTCCTCCTCTCCTCCTTCTCCTCCTCTCCTCCTTCTCCTCCTCTCCTCCTTCTCCTCCTCTCCTCCTTCTCCTCCTCTCCTCCTTCTCCTCCTCTCCTCCTTCTCCTCCTCTCCTCCTTCTCCTCCTCTCCTCCTTCTCCTCCTCTCCTCCTTCTCCTCCTCTCCTCCTTCTCCTCCTTCTCCTCCTCTCCTCCTCCTCTCCTCTCCCCCTTCTCCTTTAAGTTAGTGTCAGAATGGATGAGCAGAGGAGCTGGAGAAGTCCTGGCACTATCTGATGTGCTGGCAGCTCCTGGCCCAGCATGGAGAGGATTTAGGGAGCTGCTGAGCCACACGTGGGTTATCTTCTTGCTCCTTTCCCATCCAGGTCACCCCAAGTCTCTTCTCTCCCTAAGCCTGTGCATGGCAAGCCCAGAGCACCAAGGCCACAGCTGTAAAGCTCCTTCTGGATGGTCCCCAGCATGGGCATCAGCCACTGCTCCTTCTCCTGGAGGCACACAGCTCCTTCCAAAGCCTCAGCTTCTCCCTTCAGCTCCCAAGGCCACAGGAGGAGCAGAAGGGGAGCTGGGCTTGCTTTCTGGGGGAAATGGTGGAGTGGCCACCTCTCTGTCCCTTGCTTTGTAGCTGGGACATGCTGGCTGAGCACACACACACACACACACTGCCTCCTGTTCTCCTTTCCTTCCCTTGCCAAGCAATCCCTGAGAAAGCAATAAATCCATGTTTTCAGTCAGACTCGGGGAGGTTTGTTTCTTTCTTCCTGCAGCAAAGCTCAAATCCCTTGTGGAAAGAACAAGGAGAGGGCAAAGCCCAAGAGCAGTGTCAGCAAGTGGGAGACTAAGCAGTAAGCAGAGGAAATGCAGCAGAAGGACTCAGAACACTCCATGAGCTCTTTATTCCCTCCTGAGCATTGCTGCCATCTCTTCTCCTCCTCTTTCCCTCCCTTTCATCCTCCTGGACACAGCAAGGAGTAAGGTTGGTTTTTCCCCCCCTCTCTGGAGACAAATCAAGCCTTGCAGTGGCTACGCAGAGAGAAGAAGAGAACAGAACTTTGCAGGAGGCAAAGAAACCTTGCAAAGCCAAACTAAGCCAAACTTACATCCTCCCAGAGAAGGGCAAAGGGAAGTTTTAGCAGCAGCCAGGCTGGAACAAGTGAAGCTGCAAGGATGAGGGCAAGAGGATGGTTACTGAAGCCTCTCTACCAACCACCACACTGCTGACAAGCTCCAGCAAGCCTGTTTGTGTCCCTCTCAGAGCACCTAGGAGCTCAGGGATTGCTTGCCTCAGCTGCAGGAGCTGCTGTTGGCTCTCAGAAGGTGTTAGGCAAAGCTTGAGCACCTCAGCATCCCCACAGCAAGCTGCTAGCATCATCTCTTGGGGAAGCTGCCACACTGCAGCCAACAAGCAAGCTAGGCTAAGGATTGCAGCTCCTCATCCTCACCCTTAACCAAGCAGGGATGGGTTTAGCCCCCTTAGGGGTTCTAGATTTGATATTCTTTATATAGATCCACATTTCCTTGGGATTCTAGGTCAAAGCTGGCCACAAAAGGTTTGAAAGGAAAATCCACCCTCAGCCCCCCCCAAACACCAATCAGAACCACTCTGCCATGGATCAAACTTCTTTCTTCTGAAGTATTTAATTAATTATGTACACATGACAAGGAAATAAATGTCTTCTGAAGTATTTACCTTTAATTAATTATGTACACATGACAAGGAAATAAAACTTCTGTCCACAAAGCTCCTCTAAGGTGACAGTTAGCAGTTGGAATCATGATCACAGGAGACAGAGGGATGGGGAAAAGAGTCCCAAGTCACCCTGTCCTCAAGTACAAAAGCCTGCCTTGGGTGACAAGTGCTGGTGTAGTCCCTTGGTCAGGCTGGAAAGCCCTGTGGGAAGAGGATTGCTGGAGCACTTCCACCTGGCATCTGCAGACACTTCCCTGCTGGCCAAGCTTCTGCAGCCTTGGCTTTTCCCAACACAGGAGTCCTCAAAGCCTGCTGCCTCCAGACAGGCCAAGGAGGGGTTCAGTGCTCCTCAGGGATGCACCTGACATCCACAGGGTCACTTACAAACTGCAGAAGAAGGAAGGGCTTGCTGCTTTCTCTTCAGAAAAAGATCTGTTTGGCATCTCCAGGGCTCTGTTCCACGGGACAGTAGGGGCATTTTAACCTGGGGATAAAGACAAGGAGTCAGATGGAGATCACAGGGATAATCCTTTCTCCCCAGGAGCATCACACAAGTGTGCTCTTCAGCCTCCTGCTCCCCTAGAGCTCCCCTTTAGCTCAGAGAGCCCTCACCCCCCTTTCTTTGCCCAGTTCTAGTTGTCCTCCCCTCTCCCCCACACCATGAAGTGATTCTTGAGGATTCCTCTCCTCTCTAGCTGGGTGCATTTGAGGCTCCATGCTGAATTGCAGAGCACACCATGGTAGCTACAAGCTGGGCAACCACTGTGCTCCTTGTGTTCCCTCCCAGCACCTCATGGGCTAGAGCATCAGAGGCTTTACTGCCCTCTGCTGCCTGCCTTGCAACTCACAGGATCCCAGGATGTGAGGGGTTGGCAGGGCCCTAGAAAGCTCATCTAGTGCAACCCCCCTGCCAGAGCAGGAGCACCTAGACCAGCTCACACAGCAATGTGTCCAGGCAGCTCTGCAATGGCTCCAGACAAGGAGACTCCACAGGCTCCTGGGCAGCCTGGGCCAGTGCTCTGGCACCTGCACTGCAAACAAGTTCCTCCTCAGCTTAAGACTAAACCTGCTGTGCTCCAACTTGCTCCCATTGCCTCTTGTCCTACCATTGGATGCCATGGAGCAGAGCCTGGCTCTCTCCTCCTCACACTCACCCTTCACAGATTTCTAAGCATTGCTGAGGTCTCCTCTCAGTCTCCTCTTGTCCAGGCTGCAGAGACCCAGCTCTCTCAGCCTGTCCTCCTAGGGCACATGCTCCACTCCTTTCAGGATCTTGCTGGCCCTGGGCTGGACTCTCTCCAGCAGCTCCCTAGCCTTCTGGAGCTGAGGGGCCCACAACTGGACACAGCATTCCAGGGGAGGCCTCCCCAGGGCACAGGAGAGGGGAGAAGAACCTCTCTGGCTCTGCTGGCCACGCTCCTCTTCATGCATCCTAGGATGCCATTGGCCTCTTGGCCACAAGGGCACATTGCTGCCTCATGGGCATCCTCCTAGCCACCAGCACTCCTAGAGCTTTTTCCCCAGGGCTCTTCTCCAACACATCAGTTCCCAGTCTGGACTGATCCATGGGCTTGTTCTTTCCCACATGCAGTACTTTACACTTCCCCTTGTTCAATGGCATTCAGTCTCTCCCTGCCCATGTCTCTAGGCTGTCCAGGTCACTCTGGATGGCAGCACAGCTCCTGGTGTGCCAGCCACTGCTCCAAGCTTGGGATCATCCCCAAACTTGCTGAGGGAACACTCTCCCCCTTCCTCCAGATCATTGATGAATCTATTGCACAGTCCTGGCCCCAGCACTGAGCCCTGGGGCACACCACTAGGCACAGGTCTCCAGTTAGACTCTGCTCCAGCAACCACAACTCTCTGGGCTCTGTCCTTCAGCCAGTTCCCAATCCATCTCCCAGCACAGTCTCCCAATGCACACTTCTCAAGTTTGGCAATGAGGATACCAAGGGAGACAGTATGGAAAGCTTTGCAGGAAAAGCCATTCTGTGCCAAGCTCCCAGCAGCTCTGAGCCCTTTTCCCTCCCAAAGGAAAGCCAATGCAAGGCAGGCACTCACTTGCTGCCATTGAACATTTTGTTGAGAGCATCCCTGGAGATGATGTGGCCACACACCAGCTTCATGGGGGGGTTGTTATCCGTGGTCTGCTGCCGAAGGATGGGGCAGGCAAAGATGGAGTGATACCAGCACTTCTTCCCCAGGTCCACTTCAATCTGGGAGGGGGGGAGAAGGGAAGAGGATTGAGCTGAGGAGAAGGAGAAGGATCCCTTCAGGCCCTGAGCCTGCCCTCAGAAGGGAGAGATGTCACCTGCCCATCTAACCACACAACCCGGCCAAAATCCTTCATCTCTGCAGGGTGACAGCTTCCCATTCCCAAAATGCCTTGGGAGGAGATGCTAGGGAGCCTCAGCTTTAGCCTGGACAGGCACAGATGTCTTAGGAAGTGATCTCCATCTGACAGCAAGCTGCTCCCTGGCTGAGCATTGCTGCCTGGAGAGCAGGAGCCTGTCCCACTCAGAGCTTACACTCCATTCCCAGTGGGATGCTTAACACCTCACACTCCATTCCCAGTGGGATGCTTTTCCCTGCCAGCTACACACCAACACCTCACACTCCATTCCCAGTGGGATGCTTTTCCCTGCCAGCTACACACCAACACCTCACACTCCATTCCCAGTGGGATGCTTTTCCCTGCCAGCTACACACCAACATCTCCCATGTCCAGGAGAAGGGGCAAGCATTGATTCTGCTAAAGGCAAAGCTCTTTTCCAGGTGGGAGCACCAAACAGAGCTGAGATCCAAAACCAGCTTGTCCCTCTCCCTAGGGATTGCTCCCCAAGAACCTGCAGCCACATCCAGGCTAGGAATGGCATGCTGAGGCTCTCCAAGGAGAAGGAGCCAGCAGAACTCTCCAGAATGCCAAGGATTCCAAGGGCTAGCAAGGCTCCCTGTGAGTGTGGAGTGCTGTGTGCAGGTGCTGGGGAATGGAGAGCCCAGGATGCCCCCAGAGCACCCCCAAATCCCTCCCCTGGCAGCAGCAACTCACCGGCAGCTCATCCTTCTGGTTCCAGACCCCTGTGCACTGTCTCTGCTCAATCACTGCCTTGATGTTGATGAGAGCTGGCAAAGCCACACAGCCTGCTGAGAAACTGCACACACACAGCACAGCTTAGCAGCTGCAGCCTCCTCACACACCAATGCTGCCTCAGGGCTGCACGTGTGCCAGTCAATCCCAGCCTGGCAGCAGCTGCAATGCAACCTCTGGCCATCACTAGCTCAACAGGAGGATAACCTCCAGCTCCCTTCAGCTACAAGGGAGTAGGTGAGGTGCAGGCTTAAGTGCTACTAGGAGTAGCTACTCCTGCTGCTCCTAGGGCTCATGGGCTACATGTCTTTTGTCTAGCAGCCACTCTGGTTTTGGGCAAGACATCCTGGGTCGTTGCTCTTAGCTAGGGAAGACACATGCAGCCTAGGAGCTTCCACGGAACTCACAGGCTCCTCAGCCTTTCACCACAGCTCAAGGCACATTTCCTTCCCACCTGGAGCTTCCAGGGAGAAAACAAAGGCAGAAAAGCCCCAGGAAGGCAAGTGGATGTCTCTGCTGGGACGGATGTGCTTAAAATCTTTCTTTCCTCTCTTCCCTTCCCTCTCCCTTCCCTCTCCTCTTCCCTTCCCCCTTCCCTCTCTTCCCCTCCCTCTCTTCCCTTGGATCTTCTCTATGGATGTAAGCTAAACCAACAAGCAAGTGTATCATCCTCTCCCTCAGCTCCAATTGGCTATTGGAAATCCCTTGGGGGTTTATTTCCACCCTGAGGAGCCTAGGAAGCACTTATTGCTCGCCAGGCACGAGCCCTGCAAGCGCAGCAAGCTACCTGACACTGAGAGGAGACTCCACGGAGAGCCCCAGCAGAGCACATGCATCCCTGGTGAAGATGTCACAGATGTCTGCCCACTGTGCAGCATCCAGCAGGTGCACGTACGGAGAGTTCTCGATGCCCTGCCGCAGGTACACCAGGCTCCCCATCAGCACCTGGATGTCTGGGAACAGAGGGAGGGGCCAGGAGAGGGAAGGGACCAAGGCAAGGGAGAGGCGAGNGGGCCAGGGAAGACAAGGGAAGGAAGGAAAGGGCCAGGGAAGACAAGGGAAGGAAGGAAAGGGCCAGGGAAGACAAGGGAAGGAAGGAAAGGGCCAGGGAAGACAAGGGAAGGAAGGAAAGGGCCAGGGAAGACAAGGGAAGGAAGGAAAGGGCCAGGGAAGACAAGGGAAGGAAGGAAAGAAGGAAGGGGCCAGGGAAGGCAAGCAGAGGATGGAAGGAAGGGGCCAGGGAAGGGAAGGAATGGGCACAGAGGCAGATTTAATTCCCACTGTAACCATTGCCTCCATCCTAACTGATGCAGTAAAGCAGACTTGGCCCATGCTTTCCCTTGCCAGCCCCAAAGTGCTTTCATTCCCCTTCCAGTGCCCCCAGAAAAGCTCCTTTTACCTTTCTGATGGTTGAGGGCAAAGGGCTGGAAGTTTTTGGCATACTGCAGGGCTTCTCTCTGGTTTGCTGTTCCCCCCATCAACAAGCTAATGAAGTATAACCTGTGCAGCTTGAACTCCAAGGAGCTGTTCTGGGCCATCAGCATCTCCCTGTTGGATACTGCCCACCTAGGAGAGAGGAGGAGGAGGAAAGAGCTTCATGGGGGGCTTGGGCTGCCTTGCATCCACCTGGACACAGGGTCCTGAGCCTCCCAGCCACCTGGACACAGGGTCCTGAGCCTCCCAGCCACCTGGACACAGTGTTTTCACTTTTTGGGCTCAAATGCACCTCTTCAGAGTTGGATCTCTTGAAGAGAAAAGGCCCAGGGGCCTCATGGAAGACAAGTGCTTCTCTCCCAAACCCTTCCCCCAGCCTCAGAAATGGATCAGGTTAATCCTTAGGGACAGCCCTGCTCCAGCAGGGACACCTCTTTGGCAAGAGTTTTACCAGGGCACAGTTGTTCCAAGCATTCCCCAGCAAGGAGGAAAAGGCAAGCTAAAGCAGACTCACTCTAGTGCAGGTCTCAAAACTCTGACTTTTAATGCTTCCAGTATCCTGTTCAGCTCCACAAAGGGCTCTTTTTGGCTCTGATCTATGGAGAGGCCAGACTCCTGGAAAACAAAGGCCAAAAGAAAGGCAATTTTTGTTTTAGTGAAGCAAGGGATTGGAGTGCTCTTCTTGCCCCCATTCAGCTGGCACATTCCTTCCCCTTGCTGCTCACCTGGCACAGCTCCTCAGCCACATCCAGCATCCCTTGCCTGAAGAAGTGCTCCACCATCACCTCATTGAGGATCCTCTGGCTGTCAGCCTGCCAGCAGCCATCTATCCCCACACTGCTGATGTCTGAGTCAAAGTTCTGCCACACAGCAAGGCACAGTTAGCAGCAGGGAAAAGAGGAGCCCAAATAATTGTGCTGCACTCACAGGACACCTCTGCCTCCAGCCTGATGCTTCCTGCTCCAAGGGAGAGCTCTGGCAGCTGCTGGAGCACAATGGGGAAGTTTCAAGCTTAGGACAAGCTTACACAGCTTTAAGTCCAGCTTCCAGCCAGGAATCAGGGGGGGAATTGGACTCTAGTTAATTGGTTTAGAGGCAGCAGGCAGGATTAGAGGCAGAGGCATCCTTAAGCTCTGGATGACAGTGACACTTGGGATTCAAGCTGTTAGGAGCAGGACAGGGAGAGCTCCACCAGCAGCACAAGAATAGAGTTGATGTAGCTAAAGATGAGCCCAGTTCCCTCTCTTGCTAGGGCACAGAGGCTAAGAGACTGCATCTGCTCTGCTTTAACTAAGCCTAAGAGCCAAAAACCCAGCTGAAACAGACAAAATCCTCTCTTTCTTCCCCAATTCCCTGCTTTCTAGAACAAAAATGCCACTGTGGAGTTGTTGGCTATTGACAATTAACTAATAGATAGAGAGAGAATATTTCCTCTTGAGGCAGATGCTCCACTGGTGTCAGACACTCTTGCTGAGGTGAGGAATATTGTGTTCCCATCCCATTTAGGGATGGAATGAGGAGCTCTGAGGCCTGAGAGCAAGCCCCAGCTGAACTGGAGCAGCCAGGAGAGAAGACAGGCAAGCAGCCAGCCCCAGCCCAGCAGCAATACCTTATCAATGGCTTTGCCAACTCTGGACACACTGCTGTGGATGTCTTTGTGGTCAGAGGCCAGCTTCTGGACTGTGTCTTTGATCCTTTTACAGCACTGGGTCATCACCAGGGCAATGGTCCCAGATAAGTCTCCATCTTGAGCTAGAGGAGAGAGAGGAAAAGCACTGAGCTGGCAGCAACAAAGAACAAGAGGAAAAGACAGGAAAAAACCCAATCTAGAGCCAGCTTGGCATGTCCAGCTTCACAAGTTTGGATTCAGGGAGCTCTAACTCCTTCAGAACACAAGGAGAAGCTCTCACACTCTTCCTTCTGAAGGTCTCCAGGTCTGGATTGTCCAGAGCAGGGGACAATCCCTGCCCAACAGAGCCAAGCTGTGCCTCTCTCACTGGGCATCCTTCAGCAACTACAGCAGCCTGGATCCTTCCCTTTCTGCATCCCAACTCCCAGCCCTGCTGCTGATGCCCACAGCCTCCTGGCATCACTCCCTGAGGCTGTGTTCATCCCCACCAGCTCCAGTCAAGGAAGCTCTAACAGCATTTCATCCTTTGAATCAAGGGAAAAGGCTTTGGATTCTTTTCCCCCCTCCAGTGCCATGAGGCTCCCATCCACCTCCCGGACACAGTGTCCTGAGGCTCCCATCCACCTCCTGGACACAGTGTCCTGAGCCTCACAGCCACAGTGTCCTGAGGCTCCCATCCACCTCCTGGACACAGTGTCCTCAGCCTCACAGCCACCTGGACACAGTGTCCTGAGCCTCACAGCCACCTGGACACAGTGTCCTGAGCCTCACAGCCACAGTGTCCTGAGGCTCCCATCCACCTCCTGGACACAGTGTCCTGAGCCTCACAGCCACCTCCTGGACACAGTGTCCTCAGCCTCACAGCCACCTCCTGGACNAGCAACTACAGCAGCCTGGATCCTTCCCTTTCTGCATCCCAACTCCCAGCCCTGCTGCTGATGCCCACAGCCTCCTGGCATCACTCCCTGAGGCTGTGTTCATCCCCACCAGCTCCAGTCAAGGAAGCTCTAACAGCATTTCATCCTTTGAATCAAGGGAAAAGGCTTTGGATTCTTTTCCCCCCTCCAGTGCCATGAGGCTCCCATCCACCTCCCGGACACAGTGTCCTGAGCCTCCCATCCACCTCCTGGACACAGTGTCCTGAGCCTCACAGCCTCCTGGACACAGTGTCCTGAGCCTCACAGCCTCCTGGACACAGTGTCCTCAGCCTCACAGCCTCCTGGACACAGTGTCCTCAGCCTCACAGCCACCTGGACACAGATGTCCTGAGGCTCCCAGCCACCTGAATTCATTGGGATGATAGACATTGAAATACCCCAGGAAGGCTCTCAACTGCCTCATGGCTTTTGTTCTAATCAGCAGGCAGACAACCAGCGGAATGGGAATGCTCCCTCCTCAGGAAACAGAGAGGTTCAAATACTCTCTTTTTGGGGGGACAGAAAAGCCATGAAGCTAAAACCCAATCAACTGTCTCTCCTAAGTGAATTACTGGCACCTAACTGCAGCAGAAAGCCAATTAGAGCAAAGCAATGGCAATGTCGACCCAGGAAAAGCCATCAGGGAGAAGTTGGGGAAAGAAGCAGCACAGAAAAGCTGCAAACACTTCTCCTGAGGAGAAACCTCTCAGGGACAGCTTCATGAGAAAGTGTGAGCTTCTCCTCTAGAGTCCTGAGGGGGCACTAGGAACACAGTGGCTTCATTCTACAGGAAAGCTGGGATCTGGGGGGGGACTCTGCCAGCACAGCATCACCATTTATTGGTTAAGTGCTGAAAACATGCCAGAGGACAGTCCCCAAACCTCTTAATCCAAGCCTGGCTGCAAGACTCAAGGAGAGCCCTGAATACACTGCACCCTGGAACCTTGGCATTTGGTTGGGAAAGAGAGGAAAAGCTCTGACTCTGCAACACGACACAGCTCTACAGCTCCCCAAAGATCAATCCAAGCCTCAAGGGTCAGCATCCCAGCTTGTGAGGACACACAGCTGATCAACTGCCCTTCCTGCAGGAACCCAAACTGCTTCCAACAGCACTAAATATGCTCCCTAAACCAAGGCCAGAAAGACCAACCCTCCTTTCCTCCCCAATCAATGCCTCCGAGGCTGTGTACACACTCGTGGAGTCACAGGCACTCTTGAGTGACACAAACATATTGTTTTCCCCTCAGAAAGCAGCAAAGTGGACTCTCAAGTTTGAACTCAGGAGCCTGCAAATTGCTTCTTTTAATCCCTTGCTTCCTGCCTGGCCTTTGGGAAGCGGCTGCAGCTGCCTCAGCAAGCCCTCCCCTCCCAGCCCAGCCACAAGCACTCCCTCCACCTCGGGCCTTTCGCAAGCTTTAAACGTCTCCTGTTTACAGGCAGCGCTGGCTAGCCAGCCTGCCAAGTGCTCTCCAGCAGCCAGGGCTCAGGAGGCTGTGTTTACTTCCTGCTGAAGGATGGCTTTCCCCTTCCAACGCTTCCAAACCGAGCCCCATCAAAAGAAAACAACTTGGTGACTTAGGAGGGAAAGAGAAATGAGGGGAGGGAAGCCAGAAAACAGAGCAGCCCTGCTGTTGATGTCCCCAGGGGGTGACTAACCTCATTGGAACTCAACAGAAAGGCACAGAAGGGCCCAACAGGCTGACCAGGGTCACGCTGTACCTGCTGATCAGGGAGGGACAGAGCCTTCTCTTCAGCTGGCTCCCTGTTCCAAGCCAGCTTTTCCCTCTCAGCAAGGCACACAAAGCTCCGATTCGAGTGGAGGGAGAGGTAGGAAGATCTCCACACACACACAGCCCTTCCCTGCTCTCCAGGGCAGGAAGCCCCTGGGGGTCGGAGAGTGCTGTTCAGCCCCGAAGCTGAAGGAGAGGGGTTCCTTCGGCCACAAAGGCGCCAAGTTTTGAGCTTTTTAACCCCGGCAGAAGGAGCTGGGCCCTGTCTCCTCAGGGAAAAGGGGAGGAGGGGGAAAAGGATGGGGAAGAAGTTTGTGTGTCTGTCTCTCCCTAGAGCGTTCCCCTGGCCCACAAAGACTTTTAGCCGCAGAGGAAGAAGCGAGGCCCTGTGCTGTCTCCTGAGGGCAGGGGTAGGAGAGGAGCGGAGGGCAGGAGGGGGCGGGGGGGGTATATGGGTTATTCTCCACGTACTCTCTGTCTGGAGGATCTCCCGCCGCAGTCCCCCCGCGTACTGGATGAGCTCTTCCAGGCTGCGTTCGCACAGCTGCCCGTAACCCGAGAACTTCTGCAGCACCTTCTCCAGCTCCCGCTCCACCGTCACGCACTGGTCCATAGCGGCCGGCCCCGGGCCGCGCTGCTGCTCCTGCTCCTCTTCCTCCTCCACTTCTTCGTCTTCCTCGCCTGCCGGGCCTCCCTCTCTGCCCGGACCCCTCTGCCTGCCCTCCGCCAGCACCGTCCCGCTGCCTCGGCCCAGCTCGGCCCAGCCTGGAGCGCTGCTCGCTCCTAACTTCCCAAGCCCCTCCGGCTGCGGCACTTGTGCGCAGGCAGCGCCGCGGCCACCCGGGGACCTCAAGGGCGCTGGGAACAGGCAGCGCCGCGGACACCTTAGCCGGGGACCTTCCCGCAAGGCCACCAAGGGAGGGGGCCTAGCGATTATTAGTCAGGCAGCGCGGCGGGCAGCCCTCGCTCTCCTGCTTCCTCCCGCCGGGGAGCGAGTTACTTCTATCGGTGCCCCACGATGGCCTCAGAGGTCTCGAAAGGAGCTGGTCTGGAAAGCTTTTCGGTTCGGTGGCCTGTGGGGAGCCGTTGGTCTCTGAGGCGTTACGGCTCAGGCACGGAGATTAGGCAGCTAAGAGCGGGGGGCCTGAGGGCTGTTGCCATGGTGATGAGGCTGTTGGTGGCGGGGTCGGGCCTGCTCGGTGGGACCGGACTGGGCCTGTCCTGGCCCTGTGTGAGGCCTCAGCGAGCCGCGACGGCTCCTGTGTCGCTCTCCGAGCTGGGCTGGCGGCTGGCAGCAGCTGCGGGGCAGCAGGCCGAGGCCTGCGGGGGTGGGAGTAGTATCAGTGCAGAGGTAAACAACCCCGCGCGGCGAGGGCCTCAGAGCACTGCTGTGGCACCAGGGGGTTCACTTCTAGTCGTGTTGTGGGAAGGTATCTCACAGCTGTCCCAACCACCCCACAGGCAGCCCTCACCAAACCCCTGAGGGTTGTGTTCACACAGCCCAAGCTGCTTTCATGGTCAGAGTATAGAATCCTAGACTGGTTTGGCTTGGAAAGGACCTTAAAGATCATCTAGTTCCAACCAGGGACACCTTCCACTTAGAGCAGCTTGCACAGGGCTCTTCCAGCTTGGCCTTGAACACTCCCAGGGATGGAGCGTCCACAGCTTCTCTGGGTAAGCTGTTCCAGTGTCTCACCACCCTCTGAGTTAAGTAGTTGTTTTGTGTCACAAGGACATACTGGAGAAAGCTTTCGACAGAGTCAGGGCTGTATTAAGAAGCCTGGCATGCAGGAAACAGCACCTTTAGCCTGTCATTAGGTTGTTAACTTGGCCAGTCAGCTTCCTCTTGTCTTTTAGGTTGGCTTACAGCCTGGAGTCATGCACCTGACAGAGCTGGGATTTATCTTCTTCTTCACATTGGTAGTATTTGCTCTCTGAGGACAGGGCTGACTGACTGATGGTTGTTTCATGTTGTTAATTAGCTGGAGTTAAGCCTGGGGTCTTTAAATCAAGTGTCAGCATGTGTTACCTCTGTCTTCAGCCCAATTCACTGCTAAGATATTTCGCTTTCCCAGATCATTACAATTCCATGAAGATTATTTGCAGGTGACATGTCAGAGTTGCAGCTGGAAACCAACAAATGATGGCTGTATCCAGAAAATACATTATTCTATGATTTATTCTTTGTTTTAGTGGTAGCAGAGCTGGTGCACAGAATGAGGAGTGGCAGGATCCTACCCACCCCCAACTGCTTGCAGCAGCCCAGATCCAAATAGACTCACTTCCAGATGTCTATGTATTTCTTCTCTTCCCATGAAAAGTGCTGACTGGGAGTTTGCATCGTCCTGGTCACAGGCTGCCAGCATGGTGAGGGTTGGAAGGGACCTCTGGGGATCATCTAGTCCAACCCCACTCCTAAAGCAGGGTCACCCCCAGCAGCGTGCCCAGCATCACCTGCAGCTGGTTTGGAATCTTCCAGAGCAAGAGACTCCCCAAGCTCTCTGGGCAGCCTGGGCCAGGGCTCTGCACCCTCACACCAACAAGTTTCTAACCTCCTGAGTTCCAGTGTGTGCCCATTGCCCCTTGCCCTGAGCAGAGTGTGGCCCCAGCCTCTTGCCCCCTGCACCCTTCAGCTCTTGCTGAGCACTGAGCAGCTCCCCTCTGGCTCTGCTCTGCTCCAGGGCTCTCACCCTTTCCTCCTGCCACAGCTGCTCCAGTGCCCTCAGCATCTCCCTAGGCTCTGCTGGACTCTCTGCAGCACTTCCTTGTCTCTCTGGAGCTGGGCAGCCCAGAACTGGCCCCAGTACCTCCCGCTGTGTCCTGCCTAACCCGGAGAGGGAACAGAACCGATAGCGGAGGTATTTCTCTTTCATTCTCCTGCAGCCAGCAGAAGGTCCGGGTCCAAAGTCGATGCCTGGAGGGGTGTTGCAGGAGGCCGGTGCTGAATCACGGCGAGGGGGAGGGCTAGGAGGCGGTGCCGGTAGCAGGACAGCGCCCGGTGCTCCCCTCCCGCCACCGTTCCCGGCTGCAGACGTCACTTGTTATGTCTCCGCTCCGCCGGGGCGGGAACAGCGGCGGGAGGGAAGCGGGAGGGCCTCGGCCCTGACAGCCTTTCCCTCTCCTTGCCCTGCCCGCCCCTCCGGCTCGGCTCGCCGCGGCGGGCAGCCCCCTCCTCAGGCGGGAAAGATGTGGCTGAAGCTCTGCTGTTTGCTGCTCTACTTCCTGGCGCTCTTCGTCCTGGCCAGGGTGTTCGAGGCCGTGGCGTGGTACGAGAGCGGCTTCCTCGCCACGCAGCTCGTGGACCCGGTGGCGTTGAGCTTCAGGAAGCTGAGGACCATCCTGGAGTGCCGGGGCTTGGGCCACTCGGGGCTGCCCGAGAAGAAGGATGTGCGGGAGCTGGTGGAGAAGTCAGGTACGAGGAGGTGGGCAAGGAGACGGAGGGGAGGGAGGTCTCCTGACACCCACTAGGTGAGGAGGAAGGAGCTCGGTTCCCTGCCACCCCTTGCTTAGGAGGGAGGAGGTCAATCCCCGAGGGAAGGAGGTCGGTCCCCTGCCACCCCCTGAGTGGGGAGGGAAGGAGGTCGATTCCCTGGCACCCTCTGCCTGGGGAAAGCGATGTCTCTTCCGCTATGCCCCGGCCCGGGCTCCGGCTGCCCTTGCGCTGGAGCCGCGGCCGCTGCTGCCCAGGCCTGCAGGCCGGTGTCTCGGCAGGGGAAAGGTGGGGAGCGAGCTGGGTGTGCCCCCCGCGGCCAGGGAGCGAGACAGCGGCGAGGGGAAATGGAGGAAGGCAGCGGGAAGCTGGGGACGTTTAAAAGCTGCTCGGCCTCTTCAGCCCCGAAAGGCTGAGCGGACGGAAGGCCTGCGGTAGCCGGGCACCGGGCTGTGGCTCTTCCTGCTGCCGGCCGCCGCGTGCCTGTGCGCCGCAGCGCTCGGGCTGGAGAGGTGAGGGTCGCAGGGAGAAGAACGAATGTCGTCTGCTGTGAGAAACAGGCAGGAAAGGAGCCAAATCTAGGCACGGTGGCTTGCTGTTTACAGCTGGGGGCAGCTTCTTGCTGGGTATTCCTCTCTCTACCCATCGGCTGGTTTCCTTACAGGCATTTATTGCTCTCAAGATGGGTACTGAGGTAGGGAGTGATGGTCTAGCTGAGGAGCTGGAGGGATGGGTGCTGTGGGATGCGAGGAGCTGGAGGGATGGGTACCAAGGGTCAGGAGGAGCTGAAGGGATGGGTACCAAGGGATGCAAGGAGCTGAAGGGATGAGTACCAAGGGATGCAAGGAGCTGAAGGGATGAGTACCAAGGGATGCAAGGAGCTGAAGGGATGGGTACTGAGATGCTGTGTGTAAGAAATGGCTTGTAAAAAGGCAGGGAGGTGCTTTGGAAGCAGAGAAGACCAAGTGAACTTTTGGGGAGGGATGAATAGTGAAGGGTGAAAGAGCAGTGGAGATGTAAGCAATGTGTCTTGAAAGTAAGGCTGCTGCCCTGGAGTGGTTGGAGGGAGCTGGCTGCAAGGACTGGGAGATGAGGCTGATGTAACAGCTGTAGTGCCAGGCAAGCAAGAAAATGTGAGGAGCTGCTTTTAAATTGATGATTGGAGTAGCTGCTGATCCAGGAGAGAGAGAAATCCCAGTGCTTGGGCTAGGCAGTGATGGAAAAGGAGGATTTAGATGAGTGTAGCAAGTGGCATAGCCTTAAAGATGCTGTTTGAAATAATTGACATGACTGCTGGGCATTGAACTCTCCTTGGCTTTCCTTGGGCATTGTTTATTTGTGTTGTTGATTGGCTTTGCTGCTCCAGCAGTGAAAAGGCTTAGGCAATTTCCCTTTTTGTTTGCAATCCCTTTGGCTCCTTGGCTGGCAGGTAATTCCCTGATGTCCTGGTGTTTGGCTTGCAAATGCGGCTGGGAAGGAGTGTGGAACTCCAAACACTAAGTTGCTAACCAGTTTCAAGTGTCATGGAAACACCTCTCCCACCAGCAGTGTTTTATCCCTAAAGTCCAGCAAGGCTTTTGGAAAACCCTCAAGGGTTTCAGCTCCAGCATTTTTCTACTCTATATTTTGAAGGAAACAGCCTTTTTGGACAAGGCTTAAGTTTCTTCCAGCTTACTAGATGAGTTTCTAGAATGCTAATTGTCATGAAGAGGGTTTGGAGTGATTGGAGCATGAGGAAAAAATGAGGTTACAAAGGGATGCTTTTCCTGGGAGCTAGGATTGGAATTGATGGGAAACTTTGTCCAGAACAGAAAGCAACAGCTAACTGATTCTACCTGAGGTTGTTCCTTGCAGTGGAACAATCAGCAGGTGCACAATGATGATTGACATCTCAGAAGCCTCTTGGAATGATTAAGTTGTTGGTTGCTGCAAAATTGGCTCCACTTGTCTCTTTTTTTTCCAGGAGACCTCATGGAAGGAGAGCTTTATTCTGCTCTCAAGGAGGAAGAAGCCTCTGAGTCTGTTTCCAGTACAAACTTCAGTGGTGAGATGCACTTCTATGAGCTGGTAGAAGACACAAAAGATGGGATCTGGCTGGTACAGGTACAGAAACGTGATCATTTCTCTCTTTGAGAAGCATTTTGGATGTGACAAAGGAGGAGTTTAGGAGGGTAGTTAACTAGTAATAAAACTGAGAGATGGTGACAAAGAGAAACTACACCAGGGAGATCACAGGGAATAAATCTGGGAAGGCTGGAAGTGACAGAGTTCCAAGGTGGAGAGGAAGGAACAAACAACCCTGCTGTTCTGTGGCTTGCTTGTTGAAAGCCAGCTACTTCAGAAGCAGCACACACTGAAGTACCCAGCCTGGCTGAGTGCTTGGCCCTGGGCTTGTCAGAGCTTGGCTGAAGTGGGGGCATGACCTGGAGATGGTCCCAGCTGGCACAGGAGAGGTGCTTCAGGCCTTTTGCCTGCTCAGAGCCAAGCACTTGGAGTTTCTGTTTTATCTGAGGGGCTTAGAGCACTTGGAAAGGTCTCTGTTGCCTCTGTGAAGAGCTCAGTGTGCTGCTTCTGCATTCTGGTAGCTTACAGTGAACCTTCCTCAAGCTCTGGGGGCTGATTGTAGAGTGAGACTGAGAGAAGAGCTCTGAAAGCTGAGCAAGACTTGTGCAAGTAGGATTGGGAAACAATTTATCCTCACTCTGGAGCACAGAAGCAATCTAGACCAAGATGTAAAACTACTTCTGTGTTGATCAGAGGCTTACACAGCATCCCAGACTGTGAGGGGTGGGCAGGGACCTCTGGAGCTCATCTAGTCCTTGTGCAGCTCAGAGGAGCAAACCATGGTAGCTCTCTGCTGTCAGCAGACTCTTCATGGTGATCTATTTTCCTCTGGCTGCTCAGACAGGCTGTGTTTTGCTATCTGGAGGGTGATGGATGTTGTCATCACCCTGGGAATATTTGCCCAGCTATTCACTTGGTCACAATAGCTGTGGAAAGAAGAAAATGAGTGGCATGATTTACTTGCTGGATGCTGTTTGTCTGCTTCTCCACAATAAAACCCACTAGCCATGTCCCAGTTGGAGTCTTGCCTTCTGCCTGTTCATCACTGGGAGTTCTCATTTGCTCCCTTCCCCACCACAGCTCCTGGCTGGGGAATTCTTTGCTGGATGCTTCCTGTCCTTTCACAGGTTTTCCCATGCTCTTCTCTTAGTCCTCATCCCTCCAAAGCTGCTTTTTATCATCCCTCCCTTGTGTTAGTTCTTGATGACTCTCCTTTGCCCTCAGGCATCCTGTGGGAACTTTACAGCTAAGTAATCAGCTGGTGGATGAGTTTGGTGACTGCAGATGAGGTCAGAGCATTCCCCTGCTCTCTTAGTGCTACTGGAAGGACCTCCAGCTCCTTTCCAGGATGCTGATCCTCATCCTCTCTCTTCCTTGAGGGCTGTGAGGAGCAGTTGTGGCTCAGCTAGCAGAGTGGCTGTGGGATCAGTTGGTTTTGATCACTTTATGGTGATGTCTGGGAGGATGAGGAGGACTCTGAAGAGGATTTTTGTTTCCCAGTGCATGCTTTCTGGGATGGCAGAGGCTGGTGCTGTCTGCAGAGCACCAAAGGCAGAAGGGGGAGCAAGGATTAGTTCTTGGTTCCAGCTGGGAATTTCTCATGTAGAGCCAGTAAGATTCATTCCCTGAAGCAAGTCAGAGGCCATAGAGAAGGAATTGGGGTTGTGTGGCTTTGTTTCCATGTGCAGAGCATGCAGGTTGAGTGATGATTTGTTGGCCAGGTGGGAGGCTTCCCCAGAGCCCCAGACAGCAGCATGGGCTGGGTCCTGTTAGCTCCTGATCTCCTCACCTTTCCCTCTGTGCCTTTGCTGCTGCTGTGCACTCTGTTGGCTGGCAAGGAGGAGGAGCTGCTTCTCTTGCTAGAGGAGGAACACCTCCTGTTCCCCTGGCTCTCTGCTTGGTCTCTAGGAGCCTGTCACATGCAGCAATGGCCTTGGTTGCAATAATGAGAGTTGAAATGCCATGAAGGGTTTGTTCTGGGTTCGTCCATCTCTGACTCATGCTCTTGCCTGCTGATATTTGAACATCTGCAGAGCCTACTGAGAACCAAGCTGGTGGCTATGACCTCTTCTGAAATGTCTGCATAGCTCTCTACAAGAGATTGAGCAAGATCAGATTTGGATGCTAGAGGAAACAGGAGAATACTCTCTTGTCCTCCTCCAGCAGGGACTCTGCCTTTGCCTCTTGCATTGCTACAGCACAGGGAGAGCAAAATGATTCTGTTCACAGTGTTCCTGATTGAGGGCAAGAGGAAATGGCCTCAAGTTGCTCCCGGGAAGCTTTAGATTGGATGTCAGGAGGAATTTCTTCCCTCAAAAGGTTGGACTGGATGAGCTTAGAGGTCTCTTCCAACCTGAATGATTCTGTGACTGGGCTCTTCTGGGACAGTTCTATCTAAATCCAAGTCAGGAGTGAGGTGGTCCTCCCACATTCCCAGATGGAGTAGGAAGAAACTGAGGCTCCTGATGAGCCAGTTCAGCTCTCTGCTAGCCTGTGGGATGTGTGGTGTATGTCAGACATTCTGCTGTCTCTTTTAAGTGGTTCAATTGCCTGAATCTAATCGTGCTATTGACTGTTCTCCTCTTGGAAGCATGGATCTGGCTTCTGGCTTAAGTGGCTTCATGGCTGATTTGTTCCTATTGTGCTTCAATTGCCACCACCCTTTAGCTTGCCCACCCCACTCGTCCCAGGGTCTGAAGGTCACTCAGCCAGGGTGTAATATATCCTGGGATGTGCTTAGTGCACTGCCACTTCATACTGGTGCCTCCCAGCTCCTTTGGGATCCACTGCCAGCCCCAAGCTTTTCCTGCCTTCCCTGTTTTCCAAGGGATGCACTCCCTGAGTGTCCTCTTGGCTGTTGACTCCAGTTTCCCTCCTGACACTCTGCATTGTCAGATTTGTACTTGCCAAGCTTCTCTCATCTCCAAAAGCCTCTGAGAGCCCTCAGGTTGCTGCAGGAAAAGCATGAACAGGAAGAGATGCTGAGCTTTGCTCTCAGGTGGGATCTATTAGTAAGTCTGTGAGCACCTTTCTGGTGCTTTTTTTTATGTGAAAAGTTGCTTTTTTTACTCCCTGTAAAAGCTTTCTCATGCAGATTTTTGATGTGGCACAATACCTGATGTTCTGCCAAAGGACAGACAGGCTACTACTCTAGAAACTCCTTTTTTTTCCCCCTCAGATGGACTTTTAACTCTCAGCTTAACCAGGAGGGCTACATCTTTAGTAAGTGCATGCTAGAAAGGAGAGGGAACTCATCTCTGCCCCTTTAAAACTCCTTCTGCAGTGATGCACACTGTGGAGATTAAAGTGGTGGGATGATTTTTTTGGGGTGGGTTCTTAAATATAGTTACTCACTTGTTATTCTCCTGTCAAAATTGGAGAGGAGGCTGGCAGGGGTTTTGTGAGAAACCTTCACAGATTGCTCTGTGCTTCTGGCTGCTGACTGAATCCCAGCTCTGGGCTGGAGGGCATGTGCTTGCTCAGATGTGATGGGGTTAGTTGAGGTTTGGTTCTATCTTCAGGCTCTCCCCACCTGTCCGTGGCCTCACTGAAAACTGGCACTCATTTCACTTGAAAAAAGAGCATTATCTTGCATTTGTCTCCTGCCTGCATTCTGTGGTGATCCTGCTGCTTCTCCCTCTGTTCTGGCTTACTCATGTGACTGGGAAGCCTTTTGGTGCAGCTTGTGCTCTTCTTTGTGTGTGCTCTGAGTGCAATTGCTCATTTTTCCTGCCTTTTATTTCTGCCATCTCTCTCTTCCCTAGCTCTGCCTCTTGACTTTTCTTCACTCCTCCTAGATTCTCAGAGGATTTCTAACCTCTTCTTTGAAAGTATTTTCAAGTGCAAGACTTGAGAACTTCTTTGCCCTTGCTTGAAATACAAAACACCTTGGGCTTGAAGCACTTCCAGGCCTCCAGAAATTTGCCACAGCTTCAGTGTGCAAACTCACAGCAGAATTTTCTCTGTCTACTTACAAAATACCAACTGCTAATTCTGGTGGTGTTGTTCTTCACCATAAGTAGTCAGCAGCATCCTGGCTTGGAGCAGCACTAGGGCAGGGATTGTCCTCCTGGCCTGGCCACTGGGGAGGACACAGCTCCAAGCCTGGGCTCAGCTTTGGGCTCCTCACTCCATCCCAGAAGGACATGGAGCTGCTGGAGTGTGTGCAGAGAAAGGCAAGGAAGCTGGGGAAGGGTCTGGAGAACTTATGAGGAGCAGCTGAGGGCACTGGGCTTGGTTAGGCTGGAGAAGAGGAGGCTCAGGGGAGACCTTCTCCCTCTCTCCAAAGAGATTGATTGTATAAAGCTCCTCTGTGTTGTGAGAGAAGGGGAAATCAGTAGCAAGGGTGACCTGCAGCTTGCTCTTTCTTTCAGGAAGCAAACCTAACTGTGATGCTGAATCCTTGTTATCCTTTTTGGCAACAGGTGATAGCAAATGACAGAAGCCCACTGGTGGGGAAAGTCCACTGGGAGAAGATGGTGAAGAAAGTCTCCAGGTTTGGCATACGTGCTGGCACTTTCAACTGCTCCAGTGACCCCAGGTAGAGTCCCACAGGATTACCTAAAGCCCTGCAGTGTCTTGAGGCTTCAGCTGTGTGCTGGCAGCAGGGCTTGCTGGGTTGTGGCTGGGACAGAAAGTGGCTTTAGTCATGGTTTGGATCTCTACTGAGGTCTGGTTAAAGTTCTCCTTTACCTTATTTATCAGCATCCTCAACACAGATCTGGAGCTTCCTAAAGGAGCATGAGGGAAGTGCATGATTTGACTGTGTTGAGGGGAAAGGAGCTGAGGGGGCAAGGTTTGGCCCAGGCATTTGGGACAAGAACAGTGCTTGCTTAGGACAAAGCTGACTATATATACATATATATATCTCTCTATATATACCTATCCCACATAAGAGAACTAGATCAGTTGTAGAGTTGTTTTATCACCATCTGGTGAGGAGAAACACAGGTTAGCATGAACCTTGCCAACAGGACCTGCTTCCTGGGATTCCTGACAGATCCTGACAAACGTCTGCATATTTGTATATGGACTTGCACACACCCTTTGACAACATGGAGTGAGCTGTGCAGGAGCTGTTTGGCAGAGCTGGGGGGAGGAGGCACTGGGAAGGTTACCTGCAGGCTTGGGAAAGCTGTGGGGTGTTGGTTAGCAGGCCAAGGAAAAATAACTTGTGATGCTAAAGTTTTCTAGTGAGGAGTCAGCTTGTGTCTTGTCAAACCCAGTTCCAAAGCATGGATGCCTGTATGGCCTTGTTTGCTCTAATGCCCTATGAGATTTAGCACTAACCATCTTCCTGCCTTGTGAATTCATCTCTCCTTACAACATTAGATAACAAGTGTAATCCCAAATACCCTTTGGCAGGGAATACTGGCTGCCTGTGTTTTCTGCTGTTGTGTGTAAAGGCTCCCAGGTGCTCAGCACCTCTCATTTTGGGGCTTAAAGCAGACTGCAGCTCTGGGCTGATCCCAGTCTCTAATGTCAGGTGCCCTTCCCTTTGCAGATACTGCAGGAGGAGAGGCTGGCTGAAATCCACCCTCATCATGTCTGTTCCCCAGACCAGTACCTCCAAGGGGAAGGTCATGCTGAAGGAATACAGCGGGCGCAGAGTGGAAGTGGAGCACATCTTCAAGTGGATCACAGCCCACGCTGCTTCTAGGATCAAAACCATCTACAACTCTGAGCATTTAAGAGAGGAATGGAACAGGAGTGACCAGTACAGGGTCAAAATCTACCTGTTTGCCCAGCTCGACCAGCCCCCGGCCTTCTTCTCAGCGCTCAGCGTCAAGTTCACTGGAAGAGTGGAGTTTATCTTTGTCAACGTGGAAAACTGGGACAATCAAAGCTCCATGGCAGAAATTGGTGTCTACCAGACCCCTTCCTACATCCTGAGGACTCCTGAGGGGATTTACAGGTATGGCAAGCACGCTGGTGAATTTCTCTCGCTGCGTGCCATGGATTCCTTCCTGCGCTCGCTGCAGCCGGAGGTGAACGACTTGTTTGTTTTAAGCTTGGTTTTGGTTAATCTGATGGCTTGGATGGACCTCTTTATTACCCAGGGAGCCACTATCAAGCGTTTTGTGGTTCTCATCAGCACTTTAGGCACCTATAATTCCCTCTTAATCATTTCCTGGCTCCCTGTGTTAGGGTTTTTGCAACTACCCTACCTGGACAGCTTTTATGAGTACAGTTTGAAACTCTTCAGGTACTCTAACACAACTACTCTGGCCTCTTGGGTAAGGGCAGACTGGATGTTCTACTCTTCACACCCAGCCCTCTTCCTCAGCACCTACCTTGGTCACGGGTTGCTCATTGATTACTTTGAGAAGAAGAGACGACGCAATAACAACAGCGAGGAGGTGAACGCTAACAACCTGGAGTGGCTCTCCAGCCTCTGGGACTGGTACACCAGCTACCTGTTCCATCCCATTGCTTCTTTCCAGCACTTCCCTTTTGACTCAGATTGGGATGAGGACCCGGATTTGTTCCTGGAGAGGTTGGCCTTCCCTGATCTCTGGCTTCACCCCCTGATACCAACTGATTACATCAAGAACTTACCCATGTGGAGGTTTAAATGCCTGGGTCCCCATTCTGATGAGGAGACGCTGGAAGCCTTTGCAGAGAGCGAAAGTGACTCTGAGAGCGAGAGCAGAGAGGTCTTCAGCAGTGACAAAGAGGCCTCAGAGGACGATGAGCTGAGCTCCTTCCAGAGGGGAGATGAGGGAGAGCCTGGCTGCGGGGCCGAGGCCTGTCGCTGTGCCGCTAAGCGTTGTCACTGCGAGCGAGCGCGGTCGTACGGCTCATACAGCACCTCTGGACACCTGGAGCCAGACTGGGCAGCCTGGCCCTCAGCCATGCTGCACTGTACAGAGTGTGTGGTGTGCCTAGAGAATTTTGCAGAGGGCTGTGTGCTGATGGGCCTGCCCTGTGGCCACGTCTTCCACCAGAATTGCATCGTGATGTGGCTGGCGGGCGGGCGCCACTGCTGTCCCGTCTGCAGGTGGCCTTCCTACAAGAAGAAGCAGCCCTACACAGCCCAGCAGCAGCTGTCAAGTGATGCCCCCTCCTAGCCCCTCTGCCCAGCACCTCCTTTGTAAGCTTCCAGGATTCATTACTGCTTGCCTTTGACATGTTAGTCACTTCAGAGATTCCGTGGTTTGGAGTTTTAGTTTCAATGTTAGTGCGGTGAAACTACAAGTCATCCCGTGAAGGACAGGGGGATGTGGTTGCCTTCTGTGTGGAACTGGACCTTCTGGGAGGGTTACTTTTTCTTTCCAACATCTAGCAGCTCAATGCTGGGTTTTCTTTGTAAGCACAAACATCAGGCTTACAACAGCAAGGGTTATTGCAGCCAACCTGTACAAGTTGGGATGTGGGATGGAAGCAGAACCGGAGACAACTGCTTGATGGAAGTGTTCCTTCTTTTAGAGTCTGTTCAGCACATCTTTGTTGAGTGATGTATGTGGTAAGACAGAAGCATTGCAAGAAGAAATCAGTCAAATAAATTATTTTAAAAGGAGATTTGTCCTGTTAGTTGTTTGGATAAGTAGTGTGTGTGTGTGTCTGTGGTTACGGGTGTCTTGCTGCTCTGCTTTAGCTGTGAAGGCAATAGAAGGATAACACAACTGCTGTGGCTAAGAAATCATCTCCCAGGAGTGCAGCAGTGCAGGCAGAATTTCACTGGCAATTGCTTCCTTGAGGTGCTTCTCTGCTTGACCACTTCTTTGGCAGTTAAGTACAAACTGCTTGATCAGATGGAGCCCCTCTTCTGCCAGCTCTCATCTGCAGGCATCTAGGAGGACTTCAGGATAGCCCTTCTGCAGCCTCAGACCATCGTGGAGGAGCAGGATATTGTCCCACAGTGGCTTATAAAGGTAAAAACTCTGCCAGATTGCACCTGCTGCCATTCCTAAGTGTTTTCTGATTTCTTGGAGAGAAGTGGTAGTTGTTGAATGCCATGAAAATGGAGTCTGTTGTGTTCTTTATCCTTCAGTGTGAAACTGGAGTGTGAATCTGGCTGCAGATCCAGAGAGGAAACCTTGGAAAAACCCCAAAAGGTGAAGAAATCCCAACCCATGGGGATAGGTAAGTGGAAGAAAAGGCTAAACTGGGAAGGTGATTTCAGTTGTTTTGTGTGCTGCAATAGAAGCAACCAGCTCATTGTGTTCTTTCTTTGCTAGTTGTTGTCCACGTGGTTTAAAAGGAGGATAATTAAATGAAGGTGATAACAGGAAATGTAAATGCAGGTCTGTTGGAGTTATGATCCATCTCTCTGCCTTTGCAGAGCTCAGGGAGCTGCCTGGCCTTGGTTTGATTAATAAAATAAATGCTCTTTTATTTAATAACAACTGTTCCATGCCTCCAGTCAGCAGGTGTCCTCCCAAGAGGATATTGCTGTAATAATCAAAAGAGCTGTTGTTAATTGAGAGTACTTTTTCCTCTCTTCTTCCCTGTGGCACTCCTGGAGCAGGGTACATCACATCACCAACTCTCCTGTGGTCTAGAAAGTGATTTTCAGTCCAGCTGGGGCCTGTCAGTGCCTGCCCTTTATCTGTCATGGCAGCCACAGCAGAGCAGTGCAGAGGCACAATGAGGGCAAAGAGCATTGCTGCTTCCAGTGCTTTATCACAAGGAGCTGGAGGTGAAATCCACATTGTTTCAGGTCTCTCTTGAAACCTGCCCTGAACTGAGGCCTTGCCACTCAGAGGGGAGAGCCTTTGGGAGCAGAACTGAGGCTGCAGTTAGTGTGCTGAAGTGCACAAGCCAACTGCTCTCTCACAGTCCACCAAGGACTGAGCAGGGAGTTGAAGGCACAAGGTTGTGTCCTCAGGGCACTGTGTGTTTCTGGACACTGGTTTTAGCTTTCAAGACCTCTGTGGTCCCATTCTTTTGACAAATGACCCCAACTGCTGTTTAATTAGCAGGAGAGCCCCACAGGGCACATCCATAGGAGTGGATAATTATCAGAGAGCTGGGACTGAAGGCTCAGTCCCCTCGTGTCCCTCAGCCTGGGTTACATAAACTGGGGTGATCCAGTTCCTGGCAGTGCATCTGCTTCCAGATCTACAGCAGCTGCTGCAGTGCATTGGTAGTCCCAGCAGGAAAGGAAAAGCAGTGGGATGTATTGATTTGATGAAATGCTCCTGTCAGGAGCAGCAGAAGCATCCAAGTAGGATTGTTTTCCGTGCAATGCAGAGGCTCAGACAGCCCTTAGCCCAATGTGTTGACAGTTGACAAGGTCAGCAGTCTCTCTACTCAGCCCAGTGAGGCACAAGAATTGGGTTGTGCTGGTATTGCTGAAGTGGCTTGGAGTTCACTGAGATGCTGAACATTCTTCAAGTGCTTTATTCTCTTGCTCTCATGCCTGAGAGGTGGTGACCAACTGTAAACAGAAAATATCAGATGATTGAGGAGAGGTCTAATGAGGATGAGGAGTGGTTGATGCTGCTGCTCTTAGGAGAGGGTGGATTGAGGCCATCTCTGGAGGTCTTTGCCTTGCTCTCAGCAGTGTTGTTACAGTGGCTTTCCCACTGCTGGAACCTGGTCCAAAACAAGAGCTCTCTTTGCTAAAGCAGATCATAGAATCTTTGTTCCTATATAGATTTAGCTCTCTGCTCATGTTTATAGCTCTCTGCACATGTTTATAGCTCTCTGCTCATGTTTAGAGCTCTCTGCTCATGTTTAGAGCTCTCTGCTCATGTTTAGAGCTCTCTGCTCATGTTTAGAGCTCTCTGCTCATGTTTAGAGCGCTCTGCTCATGTTTAGAGCGCTCTGCTCATGTTTAGAGCGCTCTGCTCATGTTTAGATCTTTTGTTCTTCATTACATTTAGGGAAGGAGAAAAAGGCAAAGGTGAACTGTTACTAAGATGTCTTTCTCAGGGAATTCAATAATGAGGGTTAGTGTAATTGTAAGGGTTTAGAGTTAGATTAAGCGAACAGCGCTTTTTTCTCCCTCAGTTTTTCCACTCTTGCAGTTATTTTTAGTCCTGTGTGTCCCAGCTTGTGCACTGGGGCGTTAAGGAGATGGAGTGACCTGCTGGAGCTCACCCTACAGCCCCCAGCAGGGTGGCTCCAAGCTGTCCCTTCATTTGGGCCAGGTTATCCACCCTTTTGCTGCAGAGAGGAGGGTGGAGATGAGCCAAGCCTTGCTGGTGGGGTACCTCCTGAAAGAGCTCTGGCAGCTGAAGAGGAGGCAGGGAACGTTTTCTGTGCCAGCAGCTCCTTCTCTTTCTCTTAGGTTCTCCTGCTGCTCTTCCCTGGGCTGCAAGGGAAAGACAGGACGTGTAGTTTCATAGAAATCACAATCCAATCACAGAATGGTTTGGGCTGGAAAGGACCTTTCAAAGTCATCTAGTCCAACCTCTTGCAGTCAGCAGGGACATTCAGAGCCCCAGACAACCTGAGCTGGAATGGTTCCAGGGATGGGACATCTCCCACCTCTCTGGGGCAACCTGGGCCAGTGTCTCACCACCCTGAGCATAAAGAAATTGCTTCTAGCTATTCTAAATCTCCCTCTTTTAGTTTAAAACCATCACCCCCTCATCCTGTCATAACAGGACCTACTGAAAATTCTTTCCCATCTTTCTTCTAGGCCCCTTGAAGCACTGAAAGGCTGCACTGAGGTCTCCCTGGAACCTTCTCTTCTCCAGGCTGAACAACTCCAACTCTCTCAGCCTGGCCTCACAGCAGCGAACTTCCAGCCCTCACATCATTGCTGTGTTCTCCTCTGGGCCTGTTCCACCAGCTCCGTGTCTCTGCTGTGCTGAGCACTCCAGAGCTGGCCCCAGCACTGCAGCAGAGGCACAGTGCCTTCCCTGCCCTGCTGCCCAAACTGTTGGGGATGCAGCCCAGGATACATTTGCCCTTCTGGAGCTGGAGTCATCCTTTGCATGAGTAGGTTTGGTTAAGTGCTCTTACCATGCTCTCTTGCAGTCTGTGGACCAGAGTGAGGGCAGGTGCTGACCTAACCTGCTCTGCTATCTGCTTCTATTGCTCTTAACTGCCAGGAGCCTGCTGTCAACTGCTGCTCCTCTGCTGGTGTCCTGCCTTTAACTGCCAAATGCTGCTCCTCTGCTTGTGTCCTCATCGGAGAAGGTGTCCAGGCAGTATAATACAGCACTGGGGCCATAGGCTGTGAATTCCTCTGTATGCCCTTTCTGCTGGGGGCCTGTGCCACACACATAGTGGTGTGGGACTGTGTAAGGAGTAGGGGGCTACCTGAGGAGCTATGTGGGGCTATAGGAGGGGCTGATGGGGCCGTGTGAGGGGTAACAGGGTCCTGGGAAGGGTTGTATGGGACAGTGTGAGCGTACAGGGCACCGTAAGGAGCTGTGCGGGACTGTTTGCGGCCTTTAGGGCCCTGGGAGGGACTGTGTGGGACTACCTGAGCAGTAGGGTCCCGTGTAGAGCCTCTTGGTGCGTCTCTGCTGCTCTGGCTGCGCACGCGTAGTGCTGGGTGCACAGGGCCGGAAGCGCGCATGCACACTGAGGAGGTTAGTGCTGAGTGCACAGGGCCGGAAGCATGCGCATGCGCACTGAGGGGGTTTAGTGCCGGGTGCAGAGGGCTACCGCCAAGCGCATGCGCGCTGCGGGCGGTGCCGGCGGCCAGCTGCCGNGGCGCGTGGCTCGGGGCGGGGAGGAGGTTGGCCTAGGTGTATGGTATGGCCATGGCGCAGGGCGGGGACTAGGGGAGGGGTTGGCCGCGGAGGCCTCGCCTCGCTACAGCAGGCCCGGGGATGAGGAGGGGAGCGGCGAGCCCGCACCGCCACGGCCAGGGAGAGGAGGGGTTGGAGTGGGCGAGGTGTCCCGGTGAGCTGTGCCCCGCTGTGTCGCTGCTTGGGAAGATAAAGAGCATCACTCCGAGCGTCCTGCCCTTCCTCCAGCATTCGGTGCTGAGCGTGACGTCACGTAGTGTGGCATGTCCCTTGGGATCAGCTGGTTCAGCTCTGTCCCCTCCCAGCTGCTTGTGCACCCCAAGGGGTGTAGTGAGGAGCAGGAAAGACCTGGGCTCCGTGTGACCATTGCTCAGCGATGAGGATGACATCCCTGTGTGACCAGCACTGTACCAGCTCCTGTCAATAAAGTTAACTCTAGCCCAGCCCAAACCAGCCAGCACAGGGAGGAGCCCTTGTGCTGTGTCCCCAGAGGGGCTGGGGCAGCTGTGCTCACTCCATTTCCTTGGTCTGTTGTCCTGCACTCCTGCCCCCTGGGAGTGTGCAGAGCCTCTCAGGGCCACAGCATTTCCCTCCTGGGTTTGTTTGTGTTGTGTTGGTAAGAGAGAATTTCGTTATGAATGACACAAGCAAACATGTCCAGTCCCTGGGAGGAACTCCTGATGGATTTCAGCCTGTCTAAAGCTGGGAGCCTGCTATACATTTCATGCCATGTCTGGATTGTTTGAGCTTAAAAAGTGGGGTTTTTTTTTCCTCCAAGTGGTTTATTTCATGCAGTGGTGCACTGAAGAGAGCTCTTTTCACAGGTCTGTGACAAAGCTTGTTCAGCTAGATGAAGCTTTGGATTTGAATTAAGAAAATCACAGCAAAATCAGGGTCATTTTCACATTGAACTGTTCATATTCTTGAGTGGCCTGAGGGCAGGTGGATCCATCAACTAGCAGTCACCTTAGGAGGAGTTGTTTGTTGTGTGAGATCTGTGCTGCTGGTAATAGAAGTAGCATCAGAGCTTCCACTCTGTGTGCTGGGATTGTCTCCTGATCCTTGCTTCTGGTGGTGTACTCTCTGCTTCCTTGTTTGCCACAAGTGCTTCTGGTTCTTGGCTGGGTGTCTGATGCCTCTGCTTCCCCAGAGAGCTTGGTTTGGGCTTCAGCCTAGTTTTAAGGTTGGAACTTCAAGTAACTAACTCTCACTTTCTCTTTTTTAAGGTCAATGAATGGTCCTTGAAGATAAGGAAAGAGATGAGAGTGATTGATAGACAGATCAGAGGTTTGTCCTTTTCGTTTTCCTTTCCCTTCAGGGTTTTTTTTGCTTTAACTGGGGGAGTGTGTGAAATCTCCTAAGCTGTAGTTCTCTATCTGCTCTGAGCTCTCTTCCCAGCATCTAGACTAGGTGTGGGGCTAGATTCTATCTATCTCCCCCTTTTTATCTTCTTCCCTGCTCTCAGGACTGGAGCACAGGATGTGTTAGGGAAGGCTATTTTGTGTCAGCATCTGGTTATTAGGCATGTGCCTGTTTTGGGTGAGTAAATTCCCCATTCCATTGCTCCTCTGGAGCCAGCTGGCAGGGTTCATGTGTCCTTCCACAGGTAGATTTGTGTGAGGTGGCTGGAGAGAGATGCTCATGCAATACAGAGTCTGTCCTTGTCCTGGTCTGTAAGGTGAGGAGCAGAGATTATGCCTCTTGTAGGAAAATTGCTGTTCAGTGATGCTCCTTTTTGGGCACAGAGATCACATCCTCCGTGGGAGCAAACTGACCAAGTATTCCCTGGGGATAGTTTCTTGAAATGTTGTTTTTTCTCTCAGCTTCCTGCATGCCACAATACTTCTAACAGGCTGTATATGTACTGGGTTAGGTGGTAGTCTGATATTTCCTCCTGGAGTTAGGGTGCTGAGCTTTTTGCTCTGGCTTTTTTTCCCTGGGGAAGGCTATGCTGGATGTATTTTGAGATGGCCACCCTCAGATCCACCTGGGATGAACTGAGGGGGCTTGGATCACTCCAACACTTGGCTTACCCAGCCAGTGCAGTTCCAAGGATAGCAGCATGCTGTCTGAAACCATCTGTTGTTGTGAGTTCTGTTTGGATTAGGTTGCTTCTGAGGGCTTGGGAGGTTTGGAGAAGTGAAAGGTATCCTTGTGAGGAAAGGTATGCTTGTGAGGATCCTTCCAGGACAAGAGGAAATGGCCTCAAGTTGCTCCAGGGGAGGTTTAGATTGGATGTCAGGGGGAATTTCTTCCCTGCAAGGCTTGTTAATTCTTGGCCCAGGCTGCCCAGGAAGGTGCTGGAGTCTCCATCCCTGGAGGGGTTTGAGAAACACAGAGATGGTCTACTTAGGGCCATGGGTTAGTGGGGATAGTTGATGGTTGGATTTGATCTTAGAGGTCTCTTCCAACCTTCCTGATTCTGTGATCTTACTGGCTTCTCTGGAATTCATCTTATCAGCATTGATATTCCTGGACAGTCCTTCATTGTCATTTTAACTGTAAAGGATATCCAGTTAGGAGAATTCTCCTGGTAATTCTGAGTTGAATGCATCAGCTCCCCTGTCACTCAGCCCAGAAGAGGGGCTTTGTGGAGCAGAGGGAATGTGCACTGAGCTGCTCTGCCAGCCTGTCCCTCTCTGCTGCAGATATCCAGAGGGAAGAGGAGAAGGTGAAGCGCTCCATCAAGGATGCTGCCAAGAAGGGCCAGAAGGATGTCTGTGTCATCCTGGCCAAGGAGCTGATCTGCTCCCGAAGGGCTGTGAGCAAGCTCTATGCCTCCAAAGCTCACATGAACTCTGTCCTCATGGGGATGAAGAACCAGCTTGGTAAGAGCCACTTTGGAGGGCTTCTGGCTGTAGAGCTGAGGGCTGAAATGCAGCCAGAGGTGGAACTGGGAAGCAGCCCTGCTGTCCTGGAAGGCAGCTGATTGCAGGAGGATTCAGGATAGTTGCTCCCATAGCAGGCCCAGAGGTGTGAGGCTGCTGCAGTTCCCTGGTTCAACACCTGTTCCCAGTAGGCACAGGCACCCCTGTAAGCACACACAGCTTTCATCCAGACACAAACAGCTCACTCCTGCTCTTCCTCTTCAGCTGCTGAGGCCTGGGCTGGGCTGGTAGCTGCTCTCAGACACTCAGCTCTCCTGACCCCACATCTCCTTCTCTGCCTGAGCTGCTGCTCCTCTAGGCCCCTGAGGTTGGTGTGTTCTTGGTCCACCTCAATCCCTCCCATTCTCTGCCTTTGGGCATTCCCCTAAACAAACATCCCACAGGAAGTTTCTCTCTCCAGTTACATTCCCCACAGGAACACAGCTCCCCAGGTGCCCCCCCCCCCTTTCAGGAAGGGCAAGCAGAGACTTTTCTTGCAGCTCAAGAAGGAGAAACTCAAAGCAGCCTCCTTATTCCTGCCTACCAGCATCCTCATCTCCCTGGCAATGTTCTGGGACACCAAGGAGAGAGAGGAATCTAGAATTCAGCCTGGGCTTTGTGTTCATTTCCTTCCTCTTGGGAGATGACTGCTAGAGGCCCAAGTTCTGTTGATTTGTTACCATTACATGTGGAAGTATTCAAATGAAAAGTAATCTATGCTGTACCTTCATTTTGCTTCATGAAGGAGTGACCATTTTATGTACCAAAAGGTAAGTTCTCCATGACTGGGAAGCTGGGAAGCACAATCCAAGAGCTCCAAAAGTACCCTTTTATTAGTACATTTTGATCTTGTCTCTCAAGATAGATGAGAAAAGCTTAGAAGCTCTGCTAGGAGAGGAGGAGCCTAATTCAGTTCAAACTACACTTAGCTCCAGCTTATCTGCTTCAGGATTGATTGTGTAGCTTATTGCTTGTTGGGAAAGGATTGCACTAGAACTTGTGCCATAGTTGGGTAGCTTCCACTCCCCAGTGTGAGGTCACCAGTTTGGGCTGGCTGCTGAGGACCTGGAGTGCAGGTGGGCTTGCTGCAGGTCATCCTGAGAATGAAGCCTTCATTAAATAGCCTAAATGCCAATGAATTCCTGTGCAGGGAGGGAGGATGTGATTGCTTTACTTGGGGTGGTACAGGCATGGCTCAAGCTTTTCTGTGCCCTTTCCTTTCACAGCTGTCCTGAGAGTAGCAGGTTCCTTGCAGAAGAGCACAGAAGTGATGAAGGCTATGCAAAACCTAGTGAAAATCCCTGAAATCCAAGCAACCATGAGGGAGTTGTCCAAAGAGATGATGAAGGTAAGATCTGGGGGAGCTTGTAGTCAGTGAGTACCTGTATCCCTAAGCTTCCTGCTGCCAGGGAGGAGAGCCCCCCCAGCCTGGGGTGGAGTAGGAAGGAGTGGGTACAGGGTTTAAAACATCTATTTGAGTGTCTCCAGGGGATGGCAGTGCTTGGGTTTTGAAGCAGACTGAGCTCTGTCATGGTAAGAAAAGGGAAGCTGTGCCAAACACTGATTTTCACAGCATTTTACACCCTCTCTGCTTCGTGCCTGCACAGTGCAGTTGTTAGAGGACACTGGGTGCAGGAATAACAGCTTGGAGCTTTCCAAGTGGGAACAGGTGGAGTTAGCTCTCAGTTTTCCCAATGCTTTGCCTCTGTGACAGTTGATCAAGTGCTTAAACAGCAGGGAAGAGATGTTGGCTAACCCCAAAAGCTGGAGCTGGGCAATGCCTGCAGAGGTGTAACCTGATCTCCAGAGCAGAATGTGGTGCTCACCTGGTGCCTGGGTGTTCCCTGTCAGGCTGGGATCATCGAGGAAATGCTGGAGGACACTTTTGAAGGCCTGGAGGATCAGGAGGAGATGGAAGAGGAAGCAGAGATGGAGATTGACAAAATCCTGTTTGAGATTACAGCTGGTGAGTGTGTGTGTGTGCTGAGCATGGAGCCCTGCCCCTGCTCTGGGCTGGAGGACACAGGCAAGGGCAGCTTGGTTCTGCCTGAACTCCCTCTCCCAGCAGGTGAGTGTGGAATGCTCTGCCCAACTGGTTTCTCAGGGAATGCTGGCAGTGCAGGAAAGCACAAGGAGTGTGCCTCAGCTGCTGCCTGTCTGTGCAGTTCTGGCACTGAGGCTGGTAGTGTCTTGTCAGGAGGTGTTGGGGAGGGGAAAAACCTCACAAAACAAACACACACCCTAAAACCAAAATCCAAGCCCAAAAGCCCAACCCCTGCCTTACAGCTGGTTTAGTTATATGGTAGGTAATGTTTAGACTGCTCCTTACCTGAGTTTGTGACAAACTCAGCTGTAAGATGCTGGCAGTGCAGTTCCCCAGCTGTGACCTGGTGCTTGTCACCCTCTCAGGTTGGGGTTGTCCTTTGGTTCCTCCCCTCCTGCTTTGCTTTATTCCGTGCTGTTTCCTGCCAGGCTGGGGATTGAAGCTCCTCTGGCTCCCCAGCAGCACAGGGAGGGGCTGACAACTCAGTGCTCCTGCAGCAGCCA
>VWZO01021754.1:987-48586 GCA_013396975.1 Bucco capensis | reverse complement strand
CCCAAGCTCACCCTCCCCTGGCACAGCTCCATGCCATTCCTTTGGGATCACCAGAGAGAAGAGCTCAGCTCCTGCCCCTCTGCTTCCTCTGCTCAGCAAGCTGCAGAGCACCAGGAG
The DNA here is from genome assembly GCA_013396975.1 of Bucco capensis. Lineage (NCBI taxonomy): Eukaryota > Metazoa > Chordata > Aves > Piciformes > Bucconidae > Bucco > Bucco capensis. Next base: position 48,469 of record VWZO01021754.1, on the reverse strand, counting down.
GTCTCCCCTCAGGCTCCTCTTGCCCAGGCTGAACAAACCAAGTGCCTTCAGCCTCTCCTCACACAGCTTCCCTTCACCATGCTGTACCTGAAAGCTGCTAATTGTTAAGCCCAGACTAATGAGCCTGTTTGGTGTTTGCAGGGGCCCTGGGGAAAGCTCCCAGCAAAGTGACAGATGCTCTTCCAGAGCCAGAGCCCATGGGAGCCACAGCTGCTGTGGATGAGGAGGAGGACATCGAGGCCATGCAGTCGCGCTTGGCTACGCTGCGCAGCTGAGCAAGCTGGACACTTTGCCTTTGGCTTTTGGGACCTTCTGTCCTACCTTCCAAATGCAAAACTTAAAAACAGGAGAGTACTTTATGTAATATATATATTATTTTTTTCTTCCTGGGGATTGTGTTCTCCAAGAAACTACTGTAATATACTTCTGGGAGAGTGCAGGCTGTAGAGCTTCTCTGCCTGCTGTCTGTGCTGGGAGAGGCCTTGGGGACATGGCACTGCTGATCTACTTTGGGAGTCCTGCTATATGTTCTTAGCTTCAAGCAGCATCTTCCCTTCAAAGGCACTTGGGCTTAACCTCCTCCTTGAAGCTCTCAGTGGTGTCAGATCTTTGTTTTTCTCAGTCACTACATATTTTATTAAAGCTGCTTTTAACAGGTGCTGCCCTGCAGCAGTTCAGTTTGCATCTCTTCAGGCTTTTTGCAGACATCTCTGGGGTTAAGCACACCTTTTTTTCTTCTTCCTTTAGCACTTTTAGGGCCTTCAGAGCATGGTTCAAAGTTGCAGCTGTGAAATAGCTGCTCTGTTCCAGCTCTGTCCAGTGAGAAGGTGGTGATAAGGTGATGAGAAACCAGCTGGAAAAAGTAGGAGGCAGGGTGGCAGTTTCAGCAGACCCTCAGCTCCTCAGCCAGTGTTACCAAGCTGGGTACAGGCACCATGAGCTCTGCAGTCAGCCTTTGGGAAGCACAGGAACCACACCTCAACTCCATGGATGTTTTCATTTGGCTGCTTGTGCTGTTGTGGAGTCCTGCTTTGGTCTCCAGCTTGAGAGGAAGGAAGGAAGCAGATGTTACCTCTTCACTGCAGATAAACCTTTCAGGAGCTCACTTCATCCTATCTCCAGTGAGAGAATGACAAGAGCAGGTGGTGCTGGTCACCAGGAGCAGTGAGAGCAAGCCTTGCTGGTCACCAGGAGCAGGTCAAGTACTAGAGGGAGGAGAATTTCCACACAGAGCAGTGACTTTATTCTAAGTGGGAAGCTGCCCTCATGCACTTCACACTGGCAAGGACTCCCAGGGACTGGGAAGTTGATTTTCTCTCAGCTGATCTTGTGAGAGGGTTTGGTTTTCCATGTTGAACCCTCTGCTCTGCACAGTTTGATGAGTGAAGCTGCAAAGCTCCTTTGATCCAGATCCTATATAGTAGTGACTTTGGCCTGGAAGCAGGAGTCAAGCTAAGTCATGCTTTGGTTAACCCAAACAAGCTGTCAAGAGATCTGTCACTAAATCCCTGAGCCTCAAACCCAGTATGGACACAGAGGTTTCTTCTGCATTCCAAAGCACTGCACCAAACTAATTCCCTAACAGCACCCTAAAGAGCCAAGTGAAGGAGGCAGGCAAGGCAGAAGCTCTGAAATAGAAGACTTTTATGTAGCCCATTCAGTGTTAAAAACCAGAGCATCAAACAGCAGTGGAAATGAAAGAACAGTTTCCAAACAGAAGACATTTTGATTAAAAGCTTCTTTGAACACTTAGAAATTTAAATACACATTTCCCCTAAAGCTGGGGTCACCTCCATCTCTATCTGACTATACAAGAGCTTCAAGCTACTTTGAACTGCTAGTTCTAGGTTAATGTGAGATTCCAGAACCACATCCTGACTTCCATGGGAATTGGTTAGGAACTTGGGGGACTTCTGGGCTTCCACACCCAGGAAAAACTGGAGCTTTACAACCTCTTGAATCATCTCTCACAAAGGAGTAGTTTGGAATTGTTTCCAAGAGTGTTCTAGGAGGTATTTTGTACAGTTTGGGAGAGAAGAAGTCCTATTGCCACTGAGCATTGCCAGCGTGCCGCAGCGCGTCCGCAGGACTCCAGCTCCACAGCAGGCTTGTAAACATTGCAAGGATACACAGAACCTAGTACCACGAGCCTCTGGTACTGCCCAAAAGGAAGATGAGGTAACATTCAGAGTCTCCACAGTCCACAGAGCTCCTGACTCGAGGAGAGTTCACAGCTGCCAACACTTCTGCTCCAGAGTGGGGTGCTTAAGGCTTGCTCTGTCAGGGTCTGCTAAGGCTGCACTCGTTGGCTCTCAGGATCCCAACAGCATCCTTCACAGCGTGGTAAATGACATTCTTCACCTGGCACGAGCAGCAAAGCCTCTTAGGGGTGCAAGCAAACAGCTTCTGACACCTTCCCAGCTGCCCTACTCCTCCCTCCCAGGCTGAACACATCTGCACAGAAATCCCTAACTCCTGCAAAGCAGGTTCAGATGGGACCTGCATGGAAACAGACAGCCTGTGTCCTGAGGAGAGCATTGCAAGCTCAGCTAGAGGGGAAACAGGGAATGGAAAAGAAATGGAGAAAGCTTAGGAGGGCTTCCTGACCTTCAGAAATCCCTCAACAAGGTTCAAGGCATGAAAGCTGATGTTACAGCAGCCCTCAAGTGCTTAAAGAGGGCTGCAGGGAAGATGGGGAGGGACTGTTACCAGATAGGACCAGGGGGAAGTGCTTTAAACTCCAAAATGGGTTGATTTAGATATTAGCAAGAAATTCTTCCCTGTGAGGGTCATGAGGAACTGGAACAGGTTCCCCAGAGAAGCTGTGGATGGCCCACAGTGTTCGATGAGGCCTTGAGGTGTCCCTGCTTGGAACTAGACCATCTTTAAGGTCCCTTCCAACCCAAACCAGTCTCTGATTCTGTAGAGTTGTGTGGACACAACCCTGGTGGGGGCTGGTTGTTGGGGTTAAGAGGAGCATTGGGAAGTTACCTGCAGTTTATCTTCATGGTTGGTATGTGTATGGGAGAGATACCTAAATTCCTGAGTGAGCCAGAAGCAGTGCTTGACATGCTCTGGGGATACAAAGTCTTCTGCAACTTTAATACAACTGTACAAATTATGAACCTAGAGAGAAGAAACAAAGGTTAGCCACGTGCTCAGAGCTCTTGCCCAAGTTGGTCAAGGCTGTAAGGGTGTCCCTGGCCTTGCCTGGTGTGGAGCTCCTGCTGGAATGAAAACTACATCTCCTAGAAACTGTACAATGGCCCAGCCTTGAACTCCATACTCCTGGTGAAGGCGTTTGCGCAGCGAGTGGTCCAGGTACCAGCTCTGGTCATGAATGGGATCATGATCCACAGGGTTCTCCTGGCCTTGTTCTTCTGCCACCTGCCAAGAGACAGGACAGCACGTGTCACCACACAGAGTGTTGCTGAGAGCAAACCTGCCCCCACCAGAGAGGGGACATGCATCAGTATCCTGACACTGAGCTCCTGCCCGAGGCCCAGAGTCATTCACATCAACCCACTGATCCTTTCAAACATCAACACAGTAGCTCTTTCCACTCCTAGAGCACCAAACAACTTCCAGAACTAGCTCTGGACCATTCCTGGTGGATTTCATCACTGAAACAAGTCCTTTTGGATGTAGTATCACATCTCTCCTAAAACTTTAACCCCCATGGAAACATCACCCAAAACACCTCATGCTCCTAATGCAATCCTCATCAAGAAAAGGGAGGGAACAAGGCAGAAATTAATGCACCACATAGTGCTCTCCTGTCTCCCAAGAACATCTCAGGAGGTTCACTAGCCTCCTCAGCCCCTCCAAGACTCACAGCACACAAGAAGCTTTGCCTTGGCTACAGCTCAAGTTCAGAGCAAGTGGGATAGAAAGGAGGAAAGAAGCCCAAGGGCACATTTTGCAGCCTCCCCAGAAAGCAGCTGAGTTCTGCAGATGCCCCAGCTCACCTTTTTAAGGAACTCCCTGATCTTCTCTGTGTCTTTAGCAGCATAAATGTGCCACAGAGCTCCAGGCTTCTCTCGACCTTCGGTGAAGCGCTTAATTGTCAGTTCATCAGAGTCTCCATCCTGAATGGTCCTGAGCACCTCTGTGGAGAGCAAAGATTGAGTACTGAATCCCAACAGCATGCCCTCCAGCTCCCAGAGCAGCAGCAGCAGCCAGGCTTTACCTTCTTCCTGGTCAGCCTGTCCTTTGGGGATGCCCACATAAACCATCACGTTAGCGGCATCAGACACGTCTAAGTGCAGGTTTGTGGTGCCATATTTTCTGTCCTCTGGAGTTATTAAGCCTGAAATAAACCCCAAAATAGAGTAGCAGGTGCATTAGTAAGAGAAAAAAGAAAGCTTGTGCCATTCAGCAGCACCACCTGAGGTGACCAGAGGCCAGAATCAAGCGGGGTAGGGGTAAAAAGGGGACCTCTGGGGATCAGCCAGTGCATCCCCCCTGCTCCAGCAGGCTCACCCCCAGCAGCTTGCCCAGCATCACCTGCAGCTGGCTTGGAATCTTCCAGAGCAAGAGACTCCCCAAGCTCTCTGGGTAGCCTGGGCCAGGGCTCTGTACTCTCACACAAACAAGTTTCTCCTCCTGTTCAGGTAGAAGCTCCTGGCTTCCAGTGTGTGCCCATTGCCCCTTGGCCTGGCCCTGGGCACCCCTGAGCAGAGTGTGGCCCCAGCCTCTTGCCCCCTGCACCCTTCAGCTCTTGCTGAGCACTGAGCAGCTCCCCTCTGGCTCTGCTCTGCTCCAGGGCTCTCAGCCTTTCCTCCTGCCACAGCTGCTCCAGTGCCCTCAGCATCTCCCTAGGCTCTGCTGGACTCTCTGCAGCACTTCCTTGGCTCTCTGGAACTGAACTGGGGAGCCCAGCACTGGATGCAGGACTCCAGCTGTGGCCTGGCTAGGGCATAGGAAAAGGGGAGCAGAACCTCCCAAAAGGAGACCATGTACTAGCAGAAGCAGCAGAACAATGTCCCCTCCTTACCATAAGCATTGTACATCTTTGGGCCCAAATCTGGTCGTACAAAGTAGTTGGGCAGCCGAGAGGCCAGGTTGAGCTTCCCACCTCTCCTGGTGTATTCTGGTAGGGGGATGTTCTTCATCAGATCATCAAACCTGAAGGGACAGAGCACAGCTCAGTGTGAGGAACTGAGAAACAAAACCCAGACTAAGCTAGAGCACAACAGAAGCTTTTCTCCAGTCCACAAACTGTACTCCTTCCCCCAGGGGGTTTACTGGGGAGACACCATGAGAAGGAACAAAACAAGCAAGGAACAAAACAAGGCCTCCAGTTGCAGCAGGGGAGGTGTAGATTGGGTGTCAGATGGAATTTCTTCCCTGAAAAAGGGTTGTTAAGCCTTGGCCCAGGCTGCCCAGGGAGGTGCTGGAGTCACCATCCCTGGAGGGGTTTGAGAAACATCTTGGTGTTCTACTTAGGGCCATGGGTTAGTGGGGATAGGGATGGTTGGACTTGATCTTAGAGATCTCTTCCAACCTTAATGATTCTGTGAAAAGGAATATAGCAGATCAGTTTAACTGCTCTGGAGTAGAGCTACTTCCTTCTGTAATCATCTTAATTAATATCAAAACAGAGGAAATCACAATACTTAAAATCATTTGGGGAAAAAAGTACTCCTCAAGTGAACTTGAGATATCAAAATAACTGAGAACTTGAGGCAGCTTCAAGGTTTAGCCAAGCATTAGCAATAAACACAATAACTACATAATAACTACTATTAGCAATAAATACAATACAATAAATACAATGAACTACAACAGAAGTTGTCCCAGAACTTGTTTAGCCTTTCCAGCTTGGTCAGGCATCTCTGAGCAGCAGAATGGTTCACACATGACCCAGTGCTCCTCAAGAGCTGCAGCAGGTGCCAAAGCCTAGCAGTACTCCTGCATTCCTCTGCTTTGGAATGGCTGAACAAGGTCCTTGGTAAGCTCATACCTAGAAGGCATCATATCTCTGAAGTCTTCTCCTGGAGGCCAGTCTTTAAGCTTCAACACCATGGGCTCTCCTTCTTCTGTTCTCAGGCGACCTGTGGGTTAAGTAGCAAGTTGTTTTAAATAGTTGTACAACCCCAAATCCAAAGAATCAAGCCCCAAATCCTGCTCTTAAGTTGCCAATCCTGTCCATGGCACCAGGATTTCTGCAGAACCAAAGCCACCCCAGATGATGAGAGCACTCTCAGGTGACAAACATGTTCTGACAGGAGAGTGCAGAGCAGACAAAGCCTCCAGCAGCTTCCCTTCCCAAGCAACTCCTCCAGCACCTCAGCTCAGGCAACTCTTTTGGCTTTGAGGTCAGAGGAGCTGATGCTAAAGCCAAGAGAAAGGTCTAGAGTCAGCCTGCCAGCTCACACTTTTCTTGCCCCAAGCACAACATTCCCTAGGGTCACATCACACAAACAGGAAGCAGAATTCCAGGTGCCATGGCAACTATTCATGCTCCTGGAAAAAGGGGATCTATCCTGCCTAAAGATGACAATTTTGTGCTGATTGCCACTGGGTGTTTTACCTCTTGGACCAAAACTTTACTCTACTTACTTGAAATATCCTCAAATCCATCCCAGAAATCCCCCACAGTGGCTCCAGTGATGATTTCATTGGTCCTGCAGTTAACCAGATCTACTTCCTGCTGGCCAAATTCCTTCCTGAAGGACTCTGGTCTCCAGAGGTCTGCATTTAATTTGTGATGCACTCCTGACACCATCACAGGCTAGGAGAAAGAAGGATAATTAAACACCAAACATTCCAATCCCAAACAGAACTGGGTAGTGCATAGAATGTCCTGAACATCTGAAGCAGGCACTGCTCTGCTCTGGGATGCTGTGGCCTCACCTCCAGCACTGGGAGCACTTTGGGTACCACAAGATCCAAAGGATCTAAAGCTGCTGGAGAGTGTCCAGAGGAGGCCAGGAAGATGGGGAAGGGTCTAGAGGGGAAGCTGTGTGAGGAGAGGCTGAAGGCACTTGGTTTGTTCAGCCTGGGCAAGAGGAGCCTGAGGGGAGACCTCCTGGTGCTCTGCAGCTTGCTGAGCAGAGGAAGCAGAGGGGCAGGAGCTGAGCTCTTCTCTCTGGTGATCCCAAAGGAATGGCATGGAGCTGTGCCAGGGGAGGGTGAGCTTGGGTCTCAGGAGCAGGTTCTTGCCCCAAAGGCTGCTGCAGCACTGGCCCAGGCTGCCCAGGGCAGGAGCCATGGCCCCAAGGCTGCCAGAACTCCAGCAGCATTTGGCTAACACCTCAGGCACATGGAGTGAGTGTTGGGCTTGTCCTGGGCACAGACAGGAGCTGCACTCCAGCATCCTGCTGGCTCCTTGCAACTCTCAACTGATTGACCTAGCCACTCCTGGTGGAGATCCCAGCCCAGGCCTGTTTGATTCCCTCAGCTCAGGGCTGTTGGCTGCTGCAGGAGCACTGAGTTGTCAGCCCCTCCCTGTGCTGCTGGGGAGCCAGAGGAGCTTCAATCCCCAGCCTGGAACAAAGCAAAGCAGGAGGGGAGCCATAAGTGTGTCCAGAACCTGGTCTCCAACAGTATGCTCTACATGCCTTTACCCAAGGATCTAGGAGTGTGCAGTACATTGCAGGAAGGTAAATCAGCATTGCTTAGCACTCTCTGCACCTGAACTTGATCTAAGCATGGAATAAAGCACTGGCATACCTGTCCCTGCTTCCAGCACTCCCTGAAGACATTCCAGTTGCTCTCATTGTTGGGATCCTGCAGACACAGCAGCCTGTTATCACAGAGCCAGTAGTGAGGGGTGTCAAAGCCCATGATTGTGGGCTTGATAGTCAGTCCTTGAGGCTTCTTGGGCAAGTCTGTGACGGTTCTGTTTTGCACCAGGGAAGCAAAAATGTCATCAAGGATCTTGGGAGTACTCTTGAGTCCATTATCTGTCTGATGGATAAACACAGAGAGGGAAGAGCAGAAGACAAGTTGGTGCACTTTGAGGCATGAGGAACTGTCAGCCACCCCTGCATGCTTCTCCCTCTAAGCTCCTTGATGCTGCTTTTTGGAGTCTAACAGACACCTGGCAGATGCTAGCCTCAGGAAATTCACCTGAATCCTAGACTGGTTTGGGTTGGAAGGGACCTTTGGAGCTCATCTAGTCCAACCCCCCTGCAGTGGGCAGGGACATCCCCAACTACATCAGCTTGCCCAGAGCCCTGGCAAGCCTCACCTGGAATGCCTCCAGGGATGGGAACTCAACCACCTCCCTGGGCAACCTGGTCCAGTGTTCCACCACCCTCATGGGGAGGAACTTCTTTCTAATATCCAGTTGAAATCTACTCTTCTCCAATTTAAAACCATTGCCCCTTGTCCTTTCACTGCAGGCCTTTGCAAACAGGCCCTCTCCAGCCTTCTTGTAAAGTTCCTTCTTGTAAGAACCTGCTTGGTTCCAACCCCTCCTCCAGCAAGATCTGACCACTAAGCTACTCCTCTAGGAGGCACTAACATTGCAACACAGAACCTCACTTCCCAGAGGAAGATGATTTTTTACCTCCTGTGACTGATGTCTGCAGTTCATAGAATCATAGAATGGTTTGGGTTAGAAGGTTTAGATCAGCAGCCTAAGGCTGGTGTTACCTCAGACCTGTAAGGCAAAGTGTTTCCTGTACCTTTCCTCCAGAAGAGTTCAAGAGGTTCCTCAGGAAGCCTGAGTTGTTGTTGCTGACAGGGCTGAGGATTGCACTGTTGAAGGTCTGCAGGGCTGCAGCAGGCTTGGCTAAGCTGGGCAGTGTCTGCAGAGGTTTGTTTTCATTCTTAGAAATGGGCACCAGGAGTTTCTCTGAAACGAGGAAAAGAATCAAGCAAAGGTTAATCCTCTGAGCCAGCAGGAGAAAAAGCTCTGGAGTCTCATCATTTTTAGGCCAAGCTACTCCTCTGCTGGCTCTGAGCTGTATTGGGACTCCTCCCTGGCTCTGCACATACCTTTGTTCTCTTTATTCACATTGCCACTGGTCAGGTTTGCTAACCAGCTCAGGGAGGGGGAGGTGTTTCCTGGAGCACTCTGTTTGCTCCCCATGGCTGACTTCAGAGGAGGCTCATGGGCTGGGACCTGGGGACACAGGCCAAAGCTGTTCTGCTGCACATTGGTCCTCTCTCCTGCTACCAAGTTCTGAAACAACACACAGAAAGCTTGAGGAGACACAGACACACTTCACTCAGAGAGGAAGCAAGCACTAGCAGCTCCAGATTCATTAGTTACAACATCAATTCCTTTCAAATAAATGCTCTGGCCTTTCCCAACCCCTGATCTCCACAAGCTGTCAGCACTGCAGCTCAGCAGTTCCCAGAGATGAGGATTCAGCAGGAGCAGGAGCAGGCAAGAGTCCCTCACCCCTCAAGCTGAGCTCCCCAGAGGCATTTCTGGGAACTGCTTTGGGGAGCAAATGCAGTTTTGACACAATTCTAGCAGGATTAAGCTGGAGGTCCATTTCAGCAGACAAAAAACCCCAATACACAGTGCCTGGGACTCCTGCCTGCCTGGCTTTTCATCTCTTCTATTGATTCCCCACACCAAAAACCAAGCTCAGCCTGCTTCTTATGCTTCAGAGAAACTTAGTCTCAACATAAATGTATGATTAGGCACGCAACAAAACTTCCAATGACTTAATTCAGCTGGTTTGTTGCAAGCTGCTGCAAAGAACAAGCCCTCAGTTTGTGCTCTGTTTTCCAAAGCAAGCAGATACTCCATCCATTTACAAACAAACACATGGGGAGGCTTTGTCTGTAGGTTTTTGTTTGGACTGTAATCAGCAGTAAGCTTTCTGCCAGGATTCAGAGGGAAGTGAGTGCTTCAAGCCCTCAGGAGCTGAGCCATGTTTAGCCCTTTGATGGATTCCAGGGTTCTTCTGCCTTACTTCTTTTAGCTGCTGCATGGATTACACCTCCAGGACCCTCCAGGGCTAGCCTACACTTTGCAACCCTTCCCATTAGGTTGTTCTGAAGACTGTTCTCTCAATCTAATCCTATTTTTGCTCTAAAAACCCCTCATTTGGGAAGGAGAGGTCACTTCCTGAGGGAATCAGTGTGTCACAGGGACTCGAGCAGGAATATAAAGATGGAATACAAGGGGGTTTTGCTTCAGATATGGGTAGAAGACTGAGGCAAACCTAGAGCAGGCAGTGCCAGCATTGAGAGACAGTTCAATACCTGCTTGGAATCCTCCTTTAGAGTTGGCTTTGAGAGTGCCTTGAACTGCTTACTTGCACAGGGACAATTTGCCTTTATTCCCCATTTTGTCCTGACGGAGTGAACAATATCTCCCACATCATAGAGAGCTGAGGGAAGAGAGTCAGGAGTGAGCTCACATGTCATTACAACACCCAGCAATCAGCAACACAGCTTAAGGAATTGTGGATGCAGGGAAACAATGCACTCAGCTCAGCATTAAAGAAGTTTCTTACTTCTCTGGAAAGGTCAGAGGTAATAAAATAGTATTAAATGCACAGTTTTGGGGCAATAAGCACTAAGTTTTTACTCAGATAATAAAACAGTACTAAATGCACAGGTTTGGGGCAGTAAGCACTAAGTTTTTACTGACTTTACTACTATAAATAACCCCAAACCCCTCCCACAGGACACTATCAACAACATACATACATCTACAGCATATTTTCTTCCCAATCAAATATTTAAACTACCTCTTCCAGGAATTATTTGTGTAGGCATCAGATTCTCTGGTTCATGAGCCTGCCCCTTCACACATTTAAACCAGGAGAAAGTATCTGAATCATCATCTGCAAGAGAGAATCAGGGATTAGTAAATTTCTAAAGCCTCCTCTGGAAAGCTACACACTTTACTAGTCTTGATCATGGAATGGTTTGGCTTGGGAAGGACCTTTAGAGGTCATTAGTCCAAGCCCAAAAGCACATCTGTATGATACAGCAAACCCCAGGCCTGCAGCTTGTTCTTTTTGGTTGGGAAAGCTTTCCTATCTTCTTGTGTANCCACGCTCCTCTTCATGCATCCTAGGATGCCATTGGCCTCTTGGCCACAAGGGCACATTGCTGCCTCATGGGCATCCTCCTAGCCACCAGCACTCCGAGAGCTTTTTCCCCAGGGCTCTTCTCCAACACAGCAGTTCCTAGCCTGTACTGATCTATCTTTCCCAGATGGGAGTACTTTACACTTCCCCTTGTTAAATTGCATTCAGTTTCTCCCTACAGAAAGTTGTTACTGACTTCTAAGTTCAAAAGAGAGGTTTCCTTTCCCCTCTTCAACACAGCAATCTGCATTCTCACCTTCGTGGAGGCTTTTCTTCTTCATCCTGTAACAATCCACGCAGACTCCAAAGCCACACTTGGAGCAGACCCAGTGCAGGTTGAAGATGGTGGTGTCACACACATCGCACATCTCGCGCACGCCGCGCACCGCACGCTTCCAGGCCACCTGTCCTGGGGCAGGGAGACACACAGCAGGCACAGGCTCAGCTCAAACCAAACCTCTGCACCTTCCAACACTCTAGGCAGCTAAGGCTCAGCCTTGGCTTTGGTGCAGAACTCCACAACAAAGCCTGGGCTGTCAGAGATTGCTTCAATGCTGTTCTGCACCTCCTTTCCTCAAACAAGACCATTGTGGTTCCTACTGTGCAGCACTAACTCCACTTCTTCCTCCTGATACTCACCCAAGCTAATCTGCACACTGCTACAGGGAAACCCCACAGCTACCCCACGAAACCCCTGAGTTACTACTGAGCTAAGCCTAATGTCCAGCTTGCCCCAAGCAGCTTGTCCTTTCCTGCTCAGCCCAGTGGGCAAGGAGTTCTTTTCCTTGGAATAGGTTTTCTAGATGGTGCATCAGACCTTCTGAGATGGGGAGCTGCTCTTCTCTGAAGGTGACCACTGCTGTTCACCTCTCCTCACCTCAAGTCACTGCTCCAGCTTCCTGAAGAAGCCCTGTTATAATCTGCATGAGGTACAGATTATTTTAGCCTTTCATGATGCCTCCAGCTGGAGAACCAGACCAAAAGCACACCTCTGCCTCCTCCCACCTGCTTCCACTCTTGGAACTGCTCTGAAGCTTTTCTGCCCACAACCTTTCTTCATTTTTCAAGTTCTGAGAGCCTAATGTCTGCTAAAAAACCACTCCAGGAGCCAAGACATCTGTTGCTTTTCTTCTGTTGAACATCCATTAACTATGTATGGGATGAAACTAGAATAGCTTGGCACAGTTTGTTCTGAAGTAGGAGGTAAAAATTGTTTGACTACTTGCTTCAAAATCCTTCCAGGAGACAGAGATCTAAATAGCACCAGCTCCATTCTTCTCTGCCTCTCAGAAACATGCACTCTAGTTACCATTTTCCAGGCTAATCCTCCAAAGCAGGAGGAAAGGTTTTTTTTCTTATCTTTTCCATATCATTTCCTAGTTCAGTTTGCTGAATTCTATCCTTTCCCACTCCTTTTGTTTCCTCTCTGAGGTTTGGTGCTGTCTCCTCTTGCTGCAGGTCTCCTTTTGGCACATGGTAGCCAAGGAGCAGTGGGACCTACCAAGGTGTTCATTCACTACACAGGGATAATTTCCCTTCTGCTTTTCTCCTAATCCTTTCAGGAACTCCCTTGAAAAGAAACTCTTCTCCTAACCCAAGGCAACGAGCAGTCACAGGCCTGACTGTGTTCCAGTTCAAGCCAAGTGCAGAGTTGCCAGGACTAAGAGCCCCCAGCAAGCAGTTTTGAAGGAACTCAAGTTCATCCAAACCCTGGTCAGTCTTTTTCTTCTATTCCAAACCTTGGAGTGAGTGCTAAGCTGATCTGATTGCTATACAATGTCACTACTGCCCCAAGGGAGAAGGCATTGGGTACAGAGCCCTCTCAAGAGTACTGCACCTTGGGCATGGATTTATAATCCAATAAACAAACATTTTCACAGTCATTCCCCTCTCAGAGAAAGGATGATGCAAGATCATTAAGGTTTGCCCCCTCTGCCCTGCTGAAGCTCTGCAGTTGGTCTGTTCCCAGGAGGGCTCTAGATGTCAGCACCTGGAACATTCCTACTGGCAAACTTCAGCTGGGAGAGGAGGAAAAGGATTTCCTTACTAACTTAACAGGCACCATTAGGCCCAGTATGCAAGAACCACACAGGAGCCAAGCAATCTACCAGAACCTGTGCAAAGGAAGAGCTTTATTCTACTTTCCTGCTCACAACAGACTGCTGCCAGCTGCCTCTTTTAGTTCTTGTTATTTTTAGGCCTTTTTGACACTTGGTTGCATAACAGAATTACTCTCTGCAACAGAAACATCAATGGAGAGAACTCTCCTGACACAAAGAAGGGTAGAATTACTTTCCTTCTCCCCAGCCCTGCCTGGGAGCAGAGTTGTTGACACTAGTTCCTGCTGCTCTTAACCTTTACCTCTCCCTGAAAACACTGAAGCCTTACAAAGGGAGTACTTTACACTTCTATTTTCACCCAGAAAGCCCAAAGTTTCCCAGCAAGCTGTTAAAAGCCAGATTATTTAAGTAAGAACTGCTCTTACTGTGTGGTTCAATGGTAGCCATCATCTCCTTTTCAGAGATCACCAGCTGACAGAAGTGGTCTCCAATGTTGGCCAGGATATACTTGGCTGTGTCCAGATCTAGCCCCACCACATTTTTGGCCAAAGGTAGCCACAGGCTGATGGCCTCAGGATCATACTTATTAGGAGTCAAGAAGCCTTCCTCACGCAGAATTCCATGCTTATTGAACTGCAACCTGGGGAAAGAGGGGGAAAAGGAGAAACACTCAGCACCTCCAATGTTGGAGTGCTTTACGAGTCCAATGAGTCAGTGCATGTCAAGGAGTTGAACTCTTCATGGTTACCAAGAAACATCCTGCTCATTAGCACTAAGCATGCTTCATGTCCTGCTTGGGGCAAAACCAAGACTCCAAAGAGCTTTTTTTTAGTTAGGAAATCTACCTTTCTACAAAAAAAAAAGTTAGGAGACATGGTTTAGTGCTAAAGTGGTGACAGGTAGATGGTTGGGCTTGATGATCTTAGAGGTCTCTTCCAACCTCCATGATTCTCTGAAAGAATGAGATCTGTATTGTTAGTAGGGTAGTAAACAAAAAACCATCAAGAGTTCTTCCTGCAGCTCTTCCTCAGCTCTGGAGACACCTCTTAACATTTCATGTGTCCAGCCACTAACCTCTGGAAGACATGCACAGAACCTACCACTGCTACTGAGCTGAAGCACTCCAACTAAATTCATCTTATCCCACTGACACTCAGCCCAGAAGAGCCAAATCAGGAGCTCAGTAGTCCTTCCAAAAATAATCTCTACTCCAGTCAAGCACTTACGGATTTTCTAAGGGCTAAAAGAACAGAGGCAACCTCTCATTAGTCAGGTACATCAAGCTCAGAGCTTAACATCTAGCAGTTTTCAACCAGACCCCTACATGAGACCATTCTGAGCAAGTAGGTATTTTCTCATCTGCCTTAGGAAAAGTCTATATTGCAGCTAACAGTGAGCAGAAGAGGAAGGAAATAGCAGGTGTCCAAGCTCAGCCATGGGATATGACACTCCAATACTCCAAGCCTCTCTGGAGTCAAGAGGTGTCCTTACCTCCTGAAGTGAAAGAAGCGACAGAAGACAGTGGAGTCCTTCTGCTCCTTGTTCTTCCTGTAGCTATCCAGCCTGCATTCCCTGCACTTGTGCAGGTGAGGGGCAATGTTGTTGCAGGAGCCATCCTGGACAAATGCTTCTCCACTCTGCTGCAGCTTCTTCACCTTAGCAGCATCTGCTAGGACTGACTTGCGGACAATTACTGCAGGGAGAGCAGGGGAGGTCAGCTTCAGGTGCAAGCACATGTGGCTTAGGCACAGCTCCAGCCCACAGATCTCTCTTCAGCCCAGGAGAGACCTTCTCAAGCTGCAGGGAGTCAGTCTGTGGAGCCAAGTTTAATAGCTCCTTTCTCTCCTCCACAGAGCATTTGCTTTTAGGGCAAGTTCTTCAGCCCTCAGGGGAGGAGAACCTGAGCACTGAGCACACCAGGGCATGGAGTCACCAGTAACAGAGCCAGAAATAGAAGCTGCCCATCTCCCACCTCTCCTGATGCTTTCAGCACCTTACTGTGCCAGATGCCAACCATCTCTCTCTCCCCACCACTGTGGGTGAGGCCTAGCATGGCAGTGACTCCTTGGCTGGCTCTGTGCCCCTGTTAATTATGGAAGAGCACATGGCAACCCAAGAGCAAGCAGCATGAGACTGGAAAGAAAGAAGGGGTGGGTGTGTAGGGGCATTCCCAGAACTTGGAATGATCAGCTCCACTGCCTGATGTGCAGCAGATGACATCAGGAGCCCAGCTCCTTTAACAACTGCAACCTGCCCTATTCTAACCCAGATGAATAACTTGGAAGAGCTCACCAAGTGGAACTGGGCCCCAGAGAACAGAGAAATAAGGTGGAGTGGCTTTGATGTTTGGGGGTTGGTTTGTTTTCAGAAGAGTTATTAAATGAAAGCTCACTTTGAAGAAAGCTTTGCGAGAACAACTTCTGTCTCTCACTGGGCTGACAAAAATAAAGCAGTCTCATGATGCCATCAGCATTTGACTTCCAAACAGAACCTTGAGTTTCTAACTGCTCTTGCATACATTTTGTAACAACTGAGTTGTAGAAAATAATGATTAGTCCTTTTCCTTTATCAGGAAAGGACTTATTTTCCCCCTCAAGTTTCCTGCATTCCCCTTGTAAAAGAACCCCCAAATGGCTCAGATTCCAGATCCACTCACACCATCTGGATTACCAAGAAACCTACTTCTGTAGCCACATAGAAACAAGAACTCTGGAATGACAGTTCCAAACCCACTTACTATTATCCTGGAGCTTGACACCTCCAGTCCAAAAGCTTTCATTTTCATGTCTTCTCATAAAAAACTCCATGTCTGCAAGTTCATCAACCTTGCTTCCTCTGTGGCTGTTCTGGCTTTTGCATTTGCTGTGGCATTTCACTCCAGGCTCAGGAAAAGAGAGGAGGTGAGCATCTGAGGTTGAGGGTCTACAGTCTAAAGTCCTCTGCAGTTCAACAGTGCTGCTGCCTCTGGCTATTGCTGTGGAAGGGCTCAGATGGGGCAACTGTTTGAGAGCAAGGCATTCCTTTGGAAACTTTGTGGGGGGCTTCAGAAGAGACTCATTGGTGTTTTTCAGGTTGGTTCCTTTCTCATGAGCTGCACCAGGCAAAGATGGAGATCTTGACATTGTCAACGAGGTATATTTACCATTTTGATCATGAAGAGTGTGTGTTTGTTCTTTAGATCCAAACCCCACTTTGGGAAAGGCTTTCAGATTCTCCTTCATTGGCTTCATTCCAGGATTAAGACAAGAAGGATGAGTTTCTGGTAAGCTTCGTCTGCACGTGCTGCAACACAGGACATGAGACCATGAGACAGAGAGAAAGGTGGCAGACCAAGCAGGGCATCAGCTGCTCACAGGATCACACAGGATCTTAGAGGTTGGAAGGGATCTATGGAGACCAACCCCCCCTGCCAGAGCAGCAGAAGCTAGAGCAGCTTGCCCGCGATGGGCTCGAGTTGGCTTGGGAATCTCTCCCGACATGGAGACTCCAGCAGCTCCCTGGGCCAGGCCTCCAGCACCCTGCAAGGAAAGAAGTTCCTCCTCCTGTTGAGCTGCAGCTTGTGCCCATTGGCTCTAGTGCTGTCCCTGGGCACCCCAGCACAAAGCCTGGCCCCAGCCTCCTGCCCCCCACCCTGCAAGGATTGCTCAGCATGGCTCAGATCCCCCTCAGGCTGCTCTGCTCCAGCCTAAGCAGCCCCAGCTCTCTCAGCCTCTCCCCAGCACAGAGCTGCTCCAGTGCCCTCAGCATCTCAGTGTCCCTGCTCTGGAGCCTCTCCAGAAGCTAGTGCCCAGGATATCTACCTGAATGGCTTCTATTTTTCCTGGGGCACAGGAGGAATGTCTCTGACAAAAAGCAGGGACCACACCTATGTATAACTCATCAGCTTACAGATGGGCACAATGAAGCAGCAACAATGATTTGTGACACTGAATGGTAACTACCCCAAAGATAAACAAGAAAGATATGGAATAAACAAGTAAATTCTGTATCCAGGACAATGAAGTCTCCCACTTTTCTATGTTGATATTACAGATTAGTTACTGCAGTCCTTTCAAATGACCTCTGAGTTTGTTTTGCTGAGAACTGGAGTTATATTGGAAGCAAAAAGAGGCTGCAATAAGCACAGGCTGATTCCTTACCCCTGAGGAGTTTCTGCACCAAGATTGGGTGGTGAGTTGGCTGGCAGGGGCAGGCCTGGATGCCTTTGGTCTTTATTAGCAGGAGTACATCCTAGCAATGCTTCACCCAACACAGTTGGTACTGACTGCACATGTCCCTGACTAGGAGAAACCTGCAAGGGAGAGTTAGGAAATCTCAGAGTAAGAAAAAGACTGCTTTGGAGGGGTCAGCTGAAGAAGAAAAGTACATTAAGCAAAGAAATCCTGTGCTGACTGAACCATCAGCCTTACAAACCTACAGTTCTTTGAGGAATCTAACAGCTCCACCAAATTAGCAAGTGCCTCTGAAAACAGTAGTTTGCTGGGGGGGCTCCTTCCCCAGCTCCAACATCCATATTCCACTCCCACATGCTCCACTTACTCCTGGAAGCTACACTAGAGACTCATTACCATCAACTCCAAACTCTTCCCTTTCTCCTTTGCTATGACACAGATGTCAGGCACTGAGAGAAGCTCTCAGAGTAACACTGCAAGGAATTAACTCCCTGGGAGAAATGAGAGTACTAGCACATCCCAGGGCTTCAGCTTCTCACTTCACAGCCAGCAAATCACAGAAGTAAAGCTCCCAGAAGAAGTGTAGACAGTCAAGTACTAGAAAAGCAGTGACACTCCTTTTTCTACTGAACCAACATTCTTCCAGACTTGTGCAGCTTGGGGTTAAGTATGAAATAGCTAATGACAGAAAGTGATAAGCAAAGATTACTAAATTGAGTTTTGTGCTTCCTCTCAGTGCAGTACCTGCCCAGGCAGGCTAACTCCTCAGCAGAGGGTGGGGGCAAAAAGCACAGGTTAAAAACATAGATATATAGATATAAAAAACCCCCCAGACAAGCTTCAAGGCTCAGTTAACTTTTCCCATTCTCACAAGGCAAAATGTTCTACCCATGCCTAGACATGACTCAACACACCCTGCCAGGGATTAGATTTCTTATTCCACTTCCCTATCTAATCCTTATTTGAGGCTGTTTTGAGAGTGGCACAGCCTTTGTGTAACAGTCACACACAACACAGTGAGAGATTACCTCAGAAGATGATTTTGTGTGTTTAGCATCAACACTTCCACTGTTCTCTGCTGATTTCCTTTTCACCCCCCCAATTCTTTTAGACTTATCTGAAAGAGAAAATGATCAAGATTTGAGTCTATTTATTACCAACATTGCACTTCATGTTTGAAGGACAAACAGTGAGAAGTCTTACCACATTTCCCATTGTTGTCATAGATGATTTCCACATGAATTAACTCTGGATCAAGAGTTTTTAAAGCTGGAATCTTGGAAAGGAACAAAAACACAGGAGCAGCCATCAAGAGAGATGAAAGTTACCATATGGATGTATATCTCTTAGATGTGGTGGGACAAACTAAGCTTAACTTCTAGGTTCCCAGCTGAATAGCAAGCTGAACTGAACAATATAGATGTGTTTTCACTCAGAGACAGTCCCAACAATATCCACTGGTGTTTCAGAGCACTCTCCACACAGCACAGAAAGCCAAGAATCAAATAAAGATTCCAGGTCTCCCTCCTATTTGTGATTAGATAATCCTACCACCAGCATACAGAAACACACCTTAGGTAACAGATTATTCTCAACTACACTGAGCCCTATTGTTTTTAAGCTTATGACAGAATTAAATGGGATTGGAGGGGATCTAGATACAAGTTCTCACCCATTCCCCATCTCTGTGAAGCCACAGCAAGTGGTTCTTACCTCCTGACAGTTGACTTCTAGAGTTCTGGTAGCTGGATTGCCATTGACAACAACTGCTGTGAACCACTGAGTGGATGGATCCAGGCTGTAAATTCTGATTTTGGAGCCAATGATGTTTTTTCCACCTTAAAAAGAGACAAATAAATACATAGACAAGAAAGAAGAGCATGAGGATCATCAGTTACCTCCATGAATTTGCTGACAATACTGCATGTAAGACATAAGCAAGCAAAACAAACTGAGAACCTGATCAAACTATGTCTGCCTGGAATAGCTGAGTGAAGTTTTCTGTAGGTTAGGAGATGGAGCAGACTGACCTCCAGATTTCAGACAGTTAGGCAGAGAGGTGGAAATGAAGTTCTCCTCTCTTTAGAGCTGTCATTTCCAATGCTGTAAGTTACAATATTTACCTCTGTAAAAGTAAAGTATTTCTTGCACAGACTGGTGCTTGTATGAAGCCAGGAAGCAGACAAATCTAAAAAGAGCAACTTTAACATGACTAAAAAAGTCATCTCTCCATAAGCTTTTAGGAACAAGCAGCAGACTGACAAAGGAAAGTCAAGCCACTTGAAACACTAAACAGCTCCAAATCATTTCAGTGCTATTAGTACAAGTTTGATGTCTTTCATCAGTGCCAGCCCATCTACATGTACCTATATAATGTTCTGACTCTTCCAAAGGTAAGACTCGAAACTTACATCTCTATAATCCTTTGATCACTGTAATTTCAGCCACCACTGCAAAGATTTCCCTTTAGACTGGAGTATTTCCCCCCTAGAGCAGGCTTTGTACCTTGGACCAAGCGTGTCTCATCGAGGTGTTTCTTAACCAAAGCCTGGATCTCCTCATTAACATGTTGATCATCCTTAAGGGAAAGCCTGGAACTGTCCAGATCCTGGGGAGGAGGGAAAAAAAATCAGACAAGGTGGTATTAAGGGTAATGCTTTGGATTAACAACCCCCCTAACATTTAGCAACAAGATAGTAGCAGTTTATACAAGCCCAAGTTTCTCCTTCCTCTGTGTTCCTCCAGCTCCTAGGATATTGTATTTATTGAGGCAGCTATTTCCTCACTACTAATCTGGATTGACCTGACTGAAGGGAGCTCTCTAGGCAGCTCCACTTGAATATTGTTCTGGAAACAATGTGGGTTTGTCTTACCACACTGCTAAGGAGCAGTAAGTTTGATTAAACAATTTAGGATATAGAATTGACTCTGAAATGGAAAGTTTAGGACAAATTTTTACCAATGGCTCACAGGGCTATTAAAAAAAGGTTTTGGTTAGTTTGGTTTTGTTTTATCCCAAGCACTGCTGTGATCTTGGTAAGAAGCAGAAGGCTGAAGAGCTAGTAGTCAAGAAGCTGTTGCAATCTTCTCCACAGCAGTATTGAGATAAGGCTTCTAAATGAGGAAACCTCTACTCTGTTACTGAGCCAAGATAGGCAAGGCAACATCTACAACTCAAATTTAGCCTTCAAGGATTCTTTTGTCAGTTTCTCAAGAGCTGTTGCCTATTTACTGACTGTGACCAGGTTAAAGCAGAACACTGAGGATGGTGCTAGGAGCAGGCTCAACATGGCACATCTAGGACTAGTTTTATTCAGGCTGTTTCTAGAGAGGTTTCCTGAAGTTTTAATCCTTCCAAACACCTGACCACTCAGTCACACAGGGCAACTGTTTCAATCTGTCTCTGTCTGATGTTCCCTAACAAATCTTCCTCCTCAATACAGGGACTAGAATCCAACCAACTCATTGCCATCCTGCCCTAACTCCTCATTTGTTTAGGCTTAGAAGTGATGTGTTTCTATTTAATAGCAAGATTGATTCCAGACCTCCCTGCAACTCCTTTCATAGTAAGGACAATCATGGTCACAAGAACAAAGGGAAACTCTTCCAGATTATCCCTGCCACCACCATGACACAACTGCTGTCACCTGAGCTGAATAACTCTCCTAGCATCTCCTCACCCACCTCTCTTCAGTGACCATGCTCAGAAGGTTTTAAATCAGCAGACACATCCCATTCAGAACTAGCAACAAAAACCTACTCCCAAGTTTCTACCCATCAAAAGGCTGCATTTGGGATATATTAACTAATAGCAAGATGTCTCTTCCACCTTTCTGATGCCACACAAGGTTACCTGAATGGGTGTCAGAAGGTCTTTGGAAAGAAAGACACACTTCTCTTCACCAAGGTAGCGAACTGAAACCATGGATCCCAGACCAGCTTTGTCCACTAGGGATTTGTAAGTCTAGAAAATGATAGAAACACAGCAACTTTGACATTTGTATTGAAAATATTGCTTTAGTTTTGCATCTGTCTAGTTCTCTGTTAACGTACCAAATCTACATGCCCTGAGTTTCTAGTAGAACTTCTAATAAATGCCTAAAAAAGGAAATTCTGGACTACCCTAGAAATTCCTTGCTTTTAGTAGAATGAGTTAGGAATTCAGCTCAGGGAACTGAATGGTCAAGAAACACAAATAACCTTTAAAAGCCTCTGAACTCTTCCTAACATGCTCAAGGTTAAAGCCTGTCTAGTCCTGCAGTAACAGCTGAGTGGGTAGGAATCAGGAGCTTGGGAACATCCCAAGTGGCAAGGATAAACTCGTCCCTGTGTGCAAGGCACAGTTGTGTCCCACTGAAACCATTCTGACAGAGAAGGTGTTTGGCTTTCTGAAGAACTCATCTGCCCCTTGCTTGTTGTCACTTCAGTTAGGACAGCACTGGCAAAGGGGCAGTGTCACCATGAGAGAAGCAGGAGTCTCTCCAGGAGTCACCAGGCACTAGAAGAGTTCTGCAAAGCTCTTCCACTTGTCAGAGCAAACTCTCCTGTACACTCCAATCAGTAAGCTGTGATTGAGATTTAAACAAATTATCCACACATCTCTTTTTTGACCCCTTCTTTCCTGCCCTCTTTGACACTAAAGCCAGAAGAGGTCTGTTTTTCCCCCAAGGCAAGCTCCAGTATTGTGCTTTGCTCTATCCCTACACCATTCCTCTGCTAAAGGAGCTTTTAACCATGTCCACTGCATGAACTGACACTTGAAAAACACCTCAGGAAGGAAGCTTTCTATGTAACAAAGACAAGTATCCAGTAAGAATTGTTCAAACACTTGGAAAGGGACAAGAGCCAAGTATAAATAACAGGTTTTCAGAACACTGTATCAGCAAAACAGTACAACTGCTGATATTCATGCACAGAGCAGGTAAATAAAAAAAGGATTCATCTTTCCTCTTCCTCTCCCATCCTTTCTGTCCCTACTTCCAATAAATATCTACTTAGGTTAGCTTTGCTTAAGAAATAAAGCTCAGCTAAAATGCAGCAAGATGAATTACACTGCAGATGTTACATGGACCACAATTCCAGCATCATTAACACACAGCAAGTTCACATCTTCCTTTATTTCATGACTGCTCTGAGTAGCAACATCCAAAGCAGTCAAGGTAAAGCTGTTGTGGCTGAGCACCTGAAGAAGGGTTCCCTAGTCACCTCTGCTGGCTAATCTGCCTAGGCAAGCCATGCACTGCAGGCACAGAAAGCTTAGTTCTCTGCCTCAGAGTACCTCAGGGTTTTGTACACACAAACCCCAAATCTCACACATTATCTGGGCCAGCAGTCAGCACAGGAGGGACAAATTCTTTCTGTCACAGAGCAAGAGCCACTGAAGAATTAACAGTGCCTGAGGCAGAGTAAAACAAGAATTCAAGCTAAAACACAGGCTATTCTTAGAAACTGATTATTTATCCTTTTGCTCACTATTTGTAACTGCAACTTTATGACAGACAGGAAATTCCTAACAACACATTCCTTGATCTCCAGGCACAACCTACCAACTTCAAACAAGCTCTACCTAGCTCTAGCTGTGCAGAGATTTAGTCTCCCTTCAGATCACACCTAAGAGTTCATGAGGGAGGCTGTGCTGGAGAAACTCACACTTGTAACTGTCCTTACAAGAGGGAACTGTAAAGCAAAGGGGCTTAGGCCAAGGATCTACTTGCCATTGCAGGCCACTGGACTGGAGGACTGCCTGGAGCTTTTCTTTCAGCCAGCACCAGCTTTTGCTCCACCAGGAATGCTTTCATTTTATGGCTGTAGACTTCTATCCATCTTCTCTTTTCCCAGGGCTCGTCATCAAACTCTACACAAATCTACAGAAGGGAAACAAAGGGAAGGAGGAGTGACTAACCATAAAATACAGACACATACAGCATGAAAGAGGATAATAAACACCAATTTCCTCAAATAAGAAATACTCTAGAGTAACAGAATAAACAAGCTATTGAGCCAGGAATATTTCAAGAGTAAGAATCCCAAAGAGCAACTTCATTTATTAAAAGCACAAATGACAGGAAGCCAGTAAAGGGGATCAAATAACCATGGGAAGAAGGTGATTTGCTGGCCGCTTTTAACTGCTAATTATCTTTATGAATCTCTGTAACATCTATGCAAGCTGTTCAGAGGGAAAGCATTTGTGACTTTAGGGCAAAAACTAAGGTGGTTTGGGGATGGCATTACCCTTCTTTCCTAGGCTACATGGAGAGATCAGCACAGGAGTGGGAAAGAACACAACATTTTGCCTAAATACAGGAATTGAAACATGCTGGCAGAGAACAGCACTCAGAAAAATCACTCCCTTTTCCCATAAAACACAACAATCTAAATACATTTAACTCATTTACCCTGAGAGCAGAGAAAGCTCAGCTGAGTCAATCTCCTGTGTCTAGCTAGCTCCCCTGGAAGGGGAAAGGCAAGTGAAAGCTTGCCCACAACACCCAACAGCACTGCCACAGACAGGAGCTGGACAACTAAAGGCTGCAGAAATAGTCATTTTGAAGTTCAGGGAAACCAGGAGAGACAGAAGCAAACAGCACAAGTACCAGAACCACAATGGCTTCTTTTGGCTAGAGTATCAACAAACAGGGAAACACCACAGAGAAAACACTTTCAAAAGCAGCTGACAGATCTCCTATTCTCTAGCTTGCTCCTGATACTACACAAAGACCAAAACTGGAGAGATTAAATATTTCTGCCCCTTGAGAGATATTTTTCTCCCCCAATCCATTACTATTTTGGGGCTAACTCTTCCACAGAGTCTTAAGAGAGGAAAGGAGATGGCATCTGTCCTGGTACAAAAGCTCTGAACACCTCCATTGTTTGTTTTACAACCTCTTCAGCACTTTTCAAGGAGAATGAATGAAGTCAATCGCTTCTGGCAGAACCGTATCCAGCCGCAAGGCTCCCAGTAAAGGCCCCAGCAGCACCTGCTCCTTCTCCTTTTAAGTCCTAGAGAAGACCCTTAAGAAGAGCTTTCTGTAGCAGCAACATCCTCCTCCTCACTCCAAGTAGGGGCATGGGGACAGCCCCGCCAGCCAAAGATGGAGAAAGCTCCACCCCTGCCGCAGATCCACAACAAGAAGCCCGGCCTCTAACTAAACTCCGGGCTCCTCACAACAAAGTTGACACTTTCAAGGAGGAGTTGGAAACACCTTGTTTCACGAGGAGCAGATCCTTCTTCAGGCAATCAAAGCTCACCAAGTTCTTCCCATTAAAAGAACAAAAGCAAGGAAAGGGTTTGAATTGAAAGATGGCACCGGTTTTGTGCTGTCATGGAACAGTCTGCCACCAAAGTCCCTTGGAGGCACAAAAATGAGGACCATGCAACACGATGCCACCACTATAATGGAGTTTGGTCCTCGGCAAGTACTTTGGATACTGTAGGAATTGCCCAGACGTGGTTGAGTAGTTTGACTGGCCACAGCTGCCAAACATCCCCTTGAGAACTTCACAAACTGTGAAAGTCACTTGACTTCTACCCAAAAAGAGTTACACTAAGCTTGTAAGAATCAACCAGTTAAAAATCTCCTTGGTAATCATTATTAAGCAGTGGCCACCATGCAAGAAAGGTTCCAAGAAACCTCCCACACCATACATGAACTTGCCGTCTTTCAAGACAGCTAAGAACTTGTTCATTTCCAGCTACTCCCAAGAGTAAGAAAGTTACCAACCCCAACAACCTGGAAGTGTTTCCCCTCAAGGAGAAACAAACATTCGTAACTGACAAGGTCTTCAGTTACATTTAGGAAATACACAGAACTAAGAGGTAGGCACAGTGGCTGCAATAAAAACATGGAAGTATTCAAAACACTGGTGGAAGGAAGCCTAATTAGGAAGTCATAATTAGTTTGAGGGTTTCCTCGGCATTAGGAGAAGCACAGTGGGATCTTTAGCCAGAAGTGCACATGTTCTCAAGCACATTAAAGCAGGCAAAGTGACCAAGACAACCTCTCTCCCCCCAAAACAGGGTGTCTACGTACATTTGTCTATAAACACACCAAGTTTCAGATCGCAGGGTGACCACTCTCCTTTGAGAAGGTCTCTCGGAAAGTTTCCACTTACCTTCAGGTCTGGTTTGGAGATGTCTGTGTGTGACACCGCTCGGATCTTGCCTGCCTTCCAGGGCCATTCCAAGACGCGATGGATGTCCCATGGCCCGTCCTCTTCCTCCGACAGGCTGAGGAACCTCTTGCCCACCAGCAGCGACCAGCTCCCCTCCAGCCTCAGCACCATTTTAACTCATCGGGAGGCCTCCAGGAAGGGAAGGAAACCGACGGCAGGAGGAAGAGGAAAACAAAACAAAACAAGGAGGGCGGTCAGCTGGCGGGGCCCTCACCGCCTCTCCTCACGGGGAGTCCCGGGGGCCTTTCCCCGTCCTCCTCCTTCCCTCCTTCTCTTCAGGGCGGCTCAAGCCGAGCCCTCACACATCCGTAGGCCGCTTCCTTGCCCCCAGCCCTGTTAATTATTGCCTCAGTGGGGGTGGGTGGAAGGAAATAGCAGAGGCCGCTGCAGCGCAGCTCGCAGCGATTCCTCAGCCCGGCTAGCCGCCGCACTGCCTCCTCCGCCTGTCCCCCGCCGCCTCTTTGTTCCTTCCCTCCCTCCCTCGCTCCGAGGAGCCCAAGCGGGAGCTGAAAGGGGAAGGCAGAGGAAAGAGAGAGACGAACGGGCCAAGCTCCTTCCAGGCGCCTCTCTGCCTCATCAACACCACCTCCCGTCCTGCCCGCCCAGACAGCCCTCAAGCCTCGCCCCTTCCCTCACCTGCTTTCCACCCCCCTCACCCCCGGTCTCCGCACGGCTCCTTGGGCAGAGAAGCTAGGCTGCCACGGCTCTTCCTTCCCTTTCCTTCCGTTGCTTTCCCTTCCCCTCAACCTCTGCGGAGCGCGAGACTCCCCAGCGCTGCTCGCCTCAGCCCCGCGCGCGCGCACGCACACGCACACACACCCCCTCACCCGCGCGCGCGCCCGCCCCCTGTCCCCTCCCCAGGGCTGGCGGCCAGCCCCCGCCGCTTCCACCTTTCCGCTCTCTCATTGGCTTTCCCTGGCTAAGAGGGCGGTGCTCGCGGCGAGCCGCCCGCCGCGATTGGCCCGGGGGGGGCGGTGCCCGCGCTGCTGGTCGCGCTTAGCAGATGGCGATTTATGTATCCTTCCGCTGAGCTTCGAGTGAAGGAGTCCTGGTAGGCTGCCCGCGTCCACCAAGAGCGCAAAGGCGGGGTTAAATGGAGAAACAAAACACGTTTCAGGCCTTAAGGATAGTTTGCTCCTCAGGCGAGCTGAGCTTTACACTATAAGACCGGCGTGGGTTAGACGGCGGAGGGATCCGAGGGAGGCGAGAGGCGTGCGACGGCCCCATATACGTGCCGTTCGCAGCGTAGCCAGATATAGCACAGGGGGAGGGGGCACCTGCTGACAGCTTCTGCGCAAGCGCCGGGTGCCGAGGTGCACCTGCGGAGGCGCTGCAGGCACCTTCCTGCGCACGCGCAGAGGGCGAAGGGGCCCTGACACCTGCTCCGGGCCTGCCTCTGCGCATGCGCACTGAGCGCGTCCCGCGGCGCTGAGGGAAGGGCGGGAGTGTCCCCTCAGGCAGCCATCTTGTGGGGCTGCCTTCTGGGCCGAGGGGGACTGGCAGCGGCTGGCTCCTGCGTGGCGGGAGAGGGTGTAGAGGGGAATAGTATGTGTGGCTGAGGTTCTTTAGGAGGATGGAAGGCTTTGGGGATGATCTAGTTGCTGTTTGTTGGGTGTGGGATATGGAGTTGTATTGACAAGCAAATGGCTTCCATCCGCTCAGATCCCTCCTGCCTTTCCTGGGCTGCTAAGAAAGGGTGTAGCCAAGATTATAAGACAACTAAGTTGTTGAAGTGAGAATGTGGTAACAAGCTAGCTGCTGTTTTTCTGTAGTGGCCTACCAAGACCTACAGAATCATCTTTCACCACAAGACTTTGCTACCAGAGGCTGTAGGAGGAAGAAGACCCAAAATGAAGAAAGTAGCCAAGGCCAAGAAGCTGTTGAGTCACCCAGGTTACTGGAAAGTGTTCAGCTGATGCTTTCTCCAGGGTTCCTCCCATCAGCAGAGATGTCAGAGCTCCCCATCAGACAGCAGCAGGGGCTCTGCTGCAGGTAGGGTGTGCCTATTGGCATCTTCTGCTCTTCTCCTCCAGCTTCTCAAAGAAGCCAATCCCAATGGTTATAAACCTGGTCAGAGAATGCTTAGAGTTGGAAGGGACCTTTAGAGGTTATCTACTCCAACTCCCCTGCAGTCAGCAGGGACATCTATAACTAGAGCAGGTTGCTCAGAGCCCCAAACAACCTGACCTGGAATGATTCCAGGGATGGGACATCTCCTACCTCTCTGGGCAACCTGGGACAGTGCTTCAGCACCCTCAAGGTGAAACATTTCCTCCTTTTAACCAGTCTAAATCTCCCTCCTTTAGTTAAAAGCCATTACCCCTTGCCCTATCACAACAGGCCATGCTAGGAACACTGTCCCCATCTTTCTTATAGTCTCCCATTAAGTACTGGAAGGCTCCCTGGAGCCTTCTCCAGACTGAACAATCCCAACTCTCTCAAGCAGAGGGGTTGGTTTTCCCACCAATTCCCTTCAGGACTCCCCACTGATCACTCATCTACTGCTCCATTCAAACAAAACACATTCATATATGAAATCAGAAGGCACAAAGAAAGTCCTGATGCACCCTGATGAGGAAAGGAGTTTCTTTCATGCCATGGAAGTTGGGCAATCAAATTTCCTTCCTAACTTTAAGGTCTCTTCAGTGATCTGTAGCAACCAGGTGAACCTTGGAGCATTTTCAGCAGGGAAAACACACACAAAAGAGTGAATAACAGGAAAATTAGTGTAATCAGCCACTTCCTGTAGGCTAAAGAGATACTTACTAGCAGGGCCTCAAAGGAAAATAGGTACATTTGCTTCTCAGGGCTAAATATTAAGCAAGCTATATGTGAAGAGACCAAATTACTTGTTTCATTGTAGGCAGTAAGCCTTTGTAACAGGAGCTGTACAAGCTGGACATCAAACCCTCCTTCTTGAAAGCCTTTAGTTTGTGTGCATGCCCAACACTGCCTGAAGGGTTAGCTAAAGAATGCCAACAGGAAGAGCAATATTAGGCAATTAAGAAGCAATATTAATTGATACAATAGATCTAAGGGTTGGTGGCACTCCAGTTAGCTAGTGGTAATTTTTTCCCTCCCATTAGCAGCAGAATAAAGGAAAGCTTTGGGGTTTGCAAGAGAACAATGTGGGTTTGGGCAAGGAGCAGAGAGCAGCATGAAGGTTGATCTAAGGTGGTGGAAAATGTTTGTGTAGGTACTGGCCTAGAGGGCCAAGAGCAAGAGGGTGACAGCTATCATGACATAGTCCATGAATGACCTTGAAAATCAACTTCTCCTGTGACCAAAATGACCCATTCTGAACATATATGAGGTAACACAAATCAGTAGAGGCCAGAAGAGGTGGTGCTGAAGCAGATGGAGTACAAGTTGACAGGAAGCTGGACACAAATCAAGCATGCAGGGGACAAACAAGCTTGCAGTCCTGAAAGAGGAGAGTTATTCACAAGCTGGAAGGTGAGGGCAGAAAACTTCAGATTTTTGGCAGGTTAAGTTGCCCAAAACTGCTGAATAGAGAACTGGGAATTGTCTCTTGCTAGCTGTGCCCTAGCTGGTAGAGCACACAACTGGGAGCCAGGTCTGGGATCCAACACTTCATTCAGTGTGTCATTAAGCAGATCATTGCATTCCCCTCCTTCAGCAACAATCATTCCTGTGACTTGCTCTCTGTTGTACACCTGAAGGATGAGAAGTATTATAGCTACTAATTAAACATCATTTTAATCTTCCAATTTCCTTTTCCTTTTCAACTTTAATCAGTGTTTATGCTCCCTAATGCCAAAGAGAGGAAAAAAAAACCCACCCCATGATTGTGGTGCAGCTGCTAAGAATCTTTCCCAGAAGATATTGAATATTAAATTGGGGTTGAGTCATCTATTTCAGCTAAAGGGACAATGCAAGAAATAATGTGCAAGGGTAGAGATTTGGAGTAAAAAAAGGTTCAAAGCAAAATCAAAGCTGACACATCTGAGCCTTCAAAGTGGCTCGTGCCTTCCCTGTACTGTCAGTTCAGAAACTGGAAAGGGGGTTTGTGATGAACTGGATGAGGGGATTGAGGGCACCTCAGTAAGGTTGCAGACCACCCCAAGTTGGGTGGAAGAGTTAGGGTAGGAAGTTCTGCAGAGGGATCTGGCCAGGCTGGATCCATGGGATGAGGTTCAACAAGGCCAAGTGCTGGGTCCTGCCCTTGGGTCACAACAACCCAATGTTGGGTTGGGGCAGAGAGGCTGGAAAGCTGCCTGGGGGAAAAGGACTTGGAGGTGCTGGTCAGAAGTGGCTAAAGATGAGGCAGCAGAGTGCCCAGGTGGCCAAGAAGGTCACCAGCATCCTGGCTTGGAGCAGCACTAGTGTGGCAGCAGCACTAGGGCAGGGATTGTCCTCCTGGCCTGGGCACTGGGGAGGCCACAGCTCCAAGCCTGGGCTCAGCTTTGGGCTCCTCACTCCCTCCCAGAAGGACATGGAGGTGCTGGAGTGTGTGCAGAGAAGGGCAAGAAAGCTGGGGAAGGGTCTAGAGCACAAGTGTGCTGAGGAGCAGCTGAGGGCACTGGGCTGAGTTAGGCTGGAGAAGAGGAGAAAGGAGGTTGGAGTGAGGTAGGGGTTAGTCTCTTCTCTTAGGTGACTAATGAAGAGGAAATGACCTCAAGTTGCACCAGGAGAGGTTCAGATTGGATATTAGGAACAATTTCTTCCCTGGCCCAGGCTGCCCAGGGCAGTGCTGGAGTCCCCATCCCTGGAGGGGTTCAAACCCATGCAGACGTGGCACTTGGGGACATGGTTTAGTGGCCTGAGGGTGCTGGCGTGACAGTTGGACTTGATGACCTTAGAGGTGTTTTCCAACCTAAATGATTCTGTGATTTCTCTGCAGCTTAGTTAGAGAGAACAAATGCAACAGTATCAGTGTATAAACAGCTACAACTGTATATGAAACATTGTTTCCTGTGCTCTTTCAGCCTCACCTCTCCTGCTGTGTTCTGCAAGCTCTTCCCCTCCAGCAGCAGCAGCCAGCCTGGCCAAGGGGAGGACAGGGGAGCTGTAATGCCACTGGGGCAGCAGCTGAATTCCAAGCTGGAAGCTGCAATGCAGCTGGAGATTGATCCTGCACTGGTGATTCTGGTAAGGTTCACTCTATTTCTCACTGTAAAGCACTTAGTCATTTCCTGCTCCTCTCTGTGAAGTTCCCCAAGTCAACTACACGTCAGGGAAGCTCTGCACTGTCTTTTCCCTGTCTCTCTTCACAGTTGTCTGATAGCTGTTCTCCAAAGCCTAGGCTAGAGCTTTATGCCTCAAATTCAAACAAGAGTTTTAAAGCAAATTCCTGACTCCAGTGAAAGCAGGAATTCCCTTTCCTTGCTTCCCAGTATCTAATAAAGGACGTAGAATCCTAGAATGGTTTGGGTTGGAAGGGACCTCTGGAGGTCATCTAGTCCAACCCCCCTGCAGTAACATATCTGCTCCAAAAGATGGAAATGCCATTTTCCAGTGTCCTTCGCAGAGGAACTTGTGCTGCAGCCTAGGTTTCTAGTGCTGCTTCCTACTCTTATTTCCTGTGCCCAAATAATCCCAGAATAAAGTTTACAGCTGCAGTTTCCTAATGAGAATAGAAGAGACAGAGCCAAGTTACTCCAGGCTGTCTCTGTTTTCCAGATAACAACAAGGAGCAGCTTAAAACCTCTCTGTCTGCAGATGGATTTGTTCCAAAAAGCAGCAGCAAAGTGCTTTAGGTGATGGGAATAATTGGCCAAGCTGAAAGGAGTTTATTATAAAAACCCAGTGTTGGAAAACAAATCCAGCAGATCACCATAGGACCTTGAATTTTAGGAGGCTGGATTGTATGTCAGGTGTTAGCTTCCCTGCCACACACCACTGAGCTGGTTAGCATGATGCTTGCAGCAGAGCTAGGATGTGCCTCACTTTGTCTCTAACATGTAGGTCACCAACTGCCAAGACAAAGAGACCTGCATTTAATGAGCTCCATCCAGCAGCAACCATCTCCTTGTCTAGCCTTACTCTGTAGGGAACACGGAGAAGCATCTCCAGAAGGAAAAGAATCCTAAAATAGGTGTCTAGGATAACTGGGCCAAACCATCCCTCAGAGATGGCAGCTATTCCTTGTTTGCTGCAGAGATCCCTGATTGCTGACTAAGTGCCACCCTTTCTTTTAGAGGAAATGCTGAACTCAATAAAACCATGAGGTGGGATGATGTCTGTGCTCCTCTTTGGTTTACACAGTGTTGCCCAAATTAATTAGGCATTGAATTAGTGGTTTTTCTTTATCCAAAGCTACAGTGAGGCACTGCTGACCTAGTGAGCAGCACAGTGTATGTTCAGGGCTCACAGGTTTCCAGGGGGCCAAAGGACTTTATGAACATCAGAAGAAGAATATCCAATGACAGGAGCTGCTTGTGGCCATCAAGGATCTTTTAAAGAGGAGGGCAAAAAGAAAGCTCTGTTCTTAAAGTTCATGCTTTTATCAGAGTACTTGAAAGACATCTATTGCTTGCACACAAGGAATGTAAAACAATCATTCATGAACACAAGCTGTAAAAGGTAGAGTTTGGAATGCTTGTGTAGGACTGTTCCATAGCACAGGCTGGCAGATATTCTAGGTTTGCCATCATAACCTAGATCCTTATTCCCAAATTAATGTTGTGCAGACTCTTTCAAACTTAGCAGAAAGTGAGTAGTGAAAACGGAGGTTTAATTAGCAGTAGAAATGTTGCTTTATAAGCAGGCTATTAGCATGAGAAAGGAGGATGTGCTGTCATTGTTAGGCCTTTATCACCTGATGCATCTCTTCTCCAGGCTAAGCAAGGCCAGTTCCTTCAGCCTTTCATGCCAAGGGAGATGCTCCAACCCCTCAGCATCTCTGTAGCTCTCTGTTGGAAGCTCCATCTCTCTCTTGTCCTGAGGAGCCCAGAACTGAGCTCTGACAGCATTTCCCTTTGCATCTGTAACTGAGGAGAAAGCAGTTAGAAAGCAGTGGGTGGTGTGCACACCTTGAGAGGAACAGAGCAGCAGACACACGAGAGAGACAGGTGTATTGTGCCTTAGGGAAGGAGGAGGAAAGCCCCTGGAGAAATGAGGGCACTCTCAGTGAGGTTGCTGCTCCCTTGCAGGAGCTCCTGAGCAGCTCCTGGGGGAAAGCTCCTTTGCCAGGTGTGCCAGTGCACCTAGGTTCCTTCTCCCTTTCGTGGGGCTCTGCAGGAAATTGAGCTCTGTCGTGGGCACATCCTGCTTTGTGCTGGGATTTGACTTCATCCTGAAGGTCAATAGCAGCTTTTGATTCAAACTTAGTGGGAATACAGTCATTAAAGTATTTAATGCAGTTGTTAGAGCATGTTTTCACAAAGCCACAGGCCTCTAGGAATTGCTTGGTCATTTCCCCTAGGTACAGGATAGTGCTGAGCAGAGCAGTGCCTGGGATACCACAATGGGATTCAGCAAGGGATGGCCAAGAAGCTCCCTCTCCTGTTGCCTTCAGTTTCTTTATTCCATCAGTCCATGAAGTCAGCTTGTCTCTAGAAACTGCTAGGAGCAGCCTGCAGCTCTCCTTTAGCTTTCCCCTAACACAATTAGGGCTCTGATAGCCTCCCTCACATTCCTGCTCTGTTTCCTTGAAG
Organism: Bucco capensis; assembly: GCA_013396975.1. NCBI lineage: Eukaryota > Metazoa > Chordata > Aves > Piciformes > Bucconidae > Bucco > Bucco capensis. Next base: position 15,437 of record VWZO01021754.1, on the reverse strand, counting down.
GAAACCTCCTCTCCTCTGCTCATGAGAGCAGCTCCTTTCACTCATCTTTACAGCTCCTTGGCATCTTTCTCATTCCCATCTGCAGGGTGCCTCAGAGAAACCTCAATGCCATGCACTGACCATGTTTCTCTCCACAGCTCTCTTTAGCAGCACACTAGCACTCAGTTACTTCCCTCCTCTCTCGTTCTGTCTGCTTGAAGGGCAAGAACATGGTCAGCTCATCCTTCAGTACATTTCCTGGTCCTTTCTAGTCATTGGTGAACATGATCCTGGTAACACTGAGCCAGATCTGTGCATCTTGGTACCTCTTCCCTGGTGGTACCAGCTGATTAGAGCCCAGAGAGGCAACCACCAGCAAACCTAAAGAGTAACTCTCCCCTGCTCTTGGCTCAGGATGCATCATCCACAGCAGCTTGCCCAGGGAGTGGCCCTTTCCTTTTCCTCTCCCACAATGATTAAATGTCCTGTTTGAAAGGTAGAACAGCAGCTGGAGATGAGGCAGCAGAGTGCCCAGGTGCCCAAGAAGGTCAGCAGCATCCTGGCTTGGAGCAGCACTAGTGTGGCAGCAGCACTTGGGCAGGGATTGTCCTCCTGGCCTGGGCACTGGGGAGGCCACAGCTCCAAGCCTGGGCTCAGCTTTGGGCTCCTCACTCCCTCCCAGAAGGACATGGAGGTGCTGGAGTGTGTGCAGAGAAGAAAACTACTCTGAGTATCAACAGTCTTGTAACAACAGTGGTGATTTAGTAATGTCTTTAGTGTCTTTTAAGGCTGAAAAAGTTAAGTTCCAGTCTAAGTTCTTTTTTTCCCCATTTATGAAATGCTCTGATCCAGGAAAGTTCTTCATTCTGAAATAAAGGGAAAAATAAAGGGAGAATTTCCTAGGGAGCTGGAGACTCTGCAGACCCCTCAGAGCCACTTAAGCTAAGACACATGGATTTCTTCTTCAGTTACAGAGGGGGATATGGAAAACAAAGCTCCTGCTTCTCAGAAGACTTGAGGTATTGAGACCTTACTATCTGGAACTACTGACTACCAGTCCCTGGTCTCTGCGCTGCAGAGTTTGGTATTAGAATATTTAGGGCTAATCTGTCTCATTTTGCTTACCTAAAGCCAAATGCTACTTTCAAGCCTGTTGGTCTCTCTGTTTTCCCCAAGCTCTTGTAGTGATTTGTTGGGAATGAGGAGTGCTTCTCAGCTGGAATGCCAGACCCCACCACTTCTGAGTCCAAACAGGCCATTTCTTCATTTCCCTGTGCTAATGGCCAGAGCTCAGAAGCAAGTAATGTAATAATCAGATGGAAATGGCAGCCTGAAATGCTGTCTGTCTCCACAGGCTTTAACAACACTCCCTAAAGAGCAGGATTAACCTTTTCCTGCCTGCTTTGTAGCTGTTAGTAAAGCTGTGCTTTTACAAATGGCTATTTTTCATGACTTTCTTCAGAAGCTCCATTCTTCTTGGATTTTTGCTCTTTTTAGGGGTTTGTTAACCTGTTTTTTTCTTTTGCTTCCTAAGTAGAAGTCAGGAGCTGGATTCAGTGATCCTTGTGGGTCCCTTCCATCTCAGGAGAGTCTGTGATTCTAGTAGCTGAATGCAAGACATGACCCATTCCCTTCCAGTGGGTACAAGACCAAAGCTAAAGCTGTTCCAAAATGTTCCACCAGCACCAGGTGCCCTCTCTGCTGAGCTGGCTAGCTAAATTCATTCATCTCTGTCCCTGCAGCTTGAGCTCTTCTTGTGTCTCTCTGTTACTCCTTTCTAGACTGGATCAAGTGCTTTAGTAGCAAAAGAAAGGCTTTCTTCAAGCCAAGCCTCTTCCCAGAGTGCTTGGGATGTCATCTGCTGAGCTCCCAGTCATGGGGCTGTGTGACAGTCATCCTAAGATACAGCCCATAGGAGTAGGCAGGGGGCATTGTCACCCTTCCACTGCTGACTCAGGAGAGCTGAATTTCTGCCCTTCACCCTCTCTTTAGCACATGGCAATTAAAGAAGGCTCCCTGCATTCCCACTGACAGGCTCCTTAGGTTTTCCATCACCAAACCTACCTTGTTCACTATCTGTGTACATCTGAGGCTTCAGATGAGTCAAGAATCAGCAGATGGTGACCATGTCAGTTGTGTAGCAAGCAGCAGCACAAGAGGGGTCACAGTATCACAGTATAGATTAGGGGTTGGCAGGGCCCTAGAAAGCTCATCTAGTGCAACCCCCCTGCCAGAGCAGGAGCACCTAGAGCAGCTCACACAGCAATGTGTCCAGGCAGCTCTGCAATGGCTCCAGACAAGGAGACTCCACAGGCTCCTGGGCAGCCTGGGCCAGTGCTCTGGCACCTGCATTGCAAACAAGTTTCTCCTCAGCTTAATCCTAAACCTGCTGGGCTCCAACTTGCTCCCATTCCCTCTTGTCCTACCATTGGATGCCATGGAGCAGAGCCTGGCTTTCTCCTCCTCACACTCACCCTTCACAGATTTCTAAGCATTGCTGAGGTCTCCTCTCAGTCTCCTCTTGTCCAGGCTGAAGAGACCCAGCTCTCTCAGCCTGTCCTCCTAGGGCACATGCTCCACTCCTTTCAGGATCTTGCTGGCCCTGGGCTGGACTCTCTCCAGCAGCTCCCTATCCTTCTGGAGCTGAGGGGCCCACAACTGGACACAGCATTCCAGGGGAGGCCTCCCCAGGGCACAGGAGAGGGGAGAAGAACCTCTCTGGCTCTGCTGGCCACGCTCCTCTTCATGCATCCTAGGATGCCATTGGCCTCTTGGCCACAAGGGCACATTGCTGCCTCATGGTCCCTGTCCTGCTTCCCCCTGTCAGGGATTGCTGCCAAGCAGAAGGAAATATCTGATGTAGACTTGCTTATTGTAACAGAGCACCCAGCCCTGCCTCTGCCACTGCAGGCCCTTGCAGCTCCCAGGCAGGAATGGTTAGTGTGGCCCTGTACCTCCAGCTGTGGCTCACAGCCCATCTGTAAGCAGAGATCCTGGTGTTTGTAGCAGAAATGCTGTGGTGACCCAGGCAGGTGGGTGAGGAGGTCACACAGTGGGGTGGAAGTTCCCTCTGGTGGAGGAAGAGACCCACTGCAGAGAGAAGAGCAAAGGGTGGTGGAGATGCTCACCCCAGCAGAGAATTTTTAGGGGTGCTGAACTTGAACTACATGTCTATCTACAGCTGCAGCTTTAGCTGAAGGCTGTGGGTGCTGTGGGCTTGCTGGGGCCAAGGTCCAGAGAGCCTACAGAACAAAAGATGGTCCTGTTATGGAGGGCTTTGAGGTGAGCAAAAGAAGGTGTTAGGGAAGGATGATGTGTGATGGTTGTATCCCAGTGCATTGGAATGTGAGGATGGCTGTGGCCACCTGAGACTGGAGAGGTCAGCAATCAGCTCCTAGCTCTGCCACCTCTGGTTTGAAATGTTCCATCGCCCCTTAGGAGAGCTCCTCACAGGCTGCTCATGCTCCATTAGGGAATTTCAGCCTCTTCCAGTTCTGCTGTCTCAGAGTGCCAGGGAAAGTTGGCTGCAGATGCACAGCCCTGGAGAAGAACAACATGTTGGGCATGAAGGCAGGGCTGCAGCCGCAGTGCAGCCAGGGTGGATGGATGGAGCCTGGTCCTATGCCTGAAACCAGGCCAAGTGCTCCAGGGAGCAGCTCCTGAGTGACTCTTAGGGCTGGTCTCCTGGTGGCAAGCTTGAAATCTAAGGATTGCCACGAGACTAGAACACATCATGAATTCCCTTGAGCTCATCTGCTTCTGACAGAAGAAATAAACCCAAGCAGTGGAAGATGATTCCTGGCAATCTAATCACATTTGTCATGTGCCAGTGTAGTGAAGGAAGAGAAGCAGCAGCCAAAGGAAGCTTAGGGAAGAGCAACCTGCAGGTCAAGCCAAAGTCTGTTGCTTTGTGTGTGGGCTTTGTGTGTGTCTGTTCCTGGTGGAAATTAGCCTTGATAGCTGTGAGACCTGTTCATAAAGACTAATGTGGAGGAGAGATTGCTGGCTGTCATCACCACCACCACCAGGGATTCTCCTGGATCCTGTGGCTAATACCCATGGCAGTTGTGCTGCAAACTTTGGGGTGGGGAGGGGGGTCTACCTCCTTCTATACACTCAAGGAGCCCATCACCACCATGCCTTGGCTTTGCCCTTATGTTGACACAAACAACTGATAGGCTTTCCTCCATGTCCTGCTTGGCCATGGTGGCCCAGAACCACACGTGTGCCTACCTGATGCTGCAGCATGGGGAAGGGATCCCCTCTCCCAGTCCTCCCTCTGTGCCTTACACCCAGGGCTGCCCCACTGGGGTCTGCTCAGTGTAGTCTCCTGCTGGGGAGGCTGATGGGGTCTGCTCAGAGAGGAGGTCAGTGAGGTTTGGTTAGAGGCTCTGCCTGTGGGGAGGCTGGCAGGGTCTGTTCAAGGGGTGTCCCAGTAGGGACACTGGTGGCATCTGGTCAGAGGGTCTCCTGTTGGGGAGGTCAGTGGTGTCCATCCACTCAGGCAGTGTGCTTGCTAGGGTCTGCTTGAGGGGAGGTGTCCCCCTGGCTTTCCCAGTGGGGTACGCCCGGGGAGGTCTCTCCCGGTGGGGAGGTCGATGGGGTCCACTCCTCCTNNNCCGAGCCGCCCGCCCCGCTCTCCCCCTCTCCCCGCGCACTCGGGCGGCGGCCGGCGGAGGGCGAGGAGCCGGGGCGAGGCCTCCCTGCCGGGAGAGCTCAGCCCTTGCGCGGCGCAGAGCCATGGTCTCATGGATCATCTCCAGGCTAGTGGTGTGAGTACTGCCGGCCGGCGTGTGTCCGTCTGTCCGTCGGTGTCCTCCTCCGTGTCCGTGTGCCCGTACCGCCCCCCGCGGCCGCTCGCTTGGTGTTGGGAATGGGGCTTTTGATGGGCGAGGGAAGACAAGAGGTGGTGGGGTTGGGTGGACGCGTTTGCAACCATATCGAGCTGGGGAGTCTATGATTCTCTGAGTCTTTGAGTCTGTGATTCATGGAGATGACCAAGGGACGAAGGGCAAAGCGGTGCCGCGCCGCAGAGCGCAAGGTGACTGATGCCAGGGGAGGAGGACAGCGGTTGACATAGTCCCACTGCTCACCGACGGACGGGCTCGGGCTCCGGAGAGGGAATGGAGTAGCCCCGGGTGGGAAGGTGGACGTGGCTGTGGACACGGCGCTTTGTTAGGGGGACTGGCAGAGAGGAGGCTCTACCCCCACCACCTCTCCTGCTTTCATTCTTTTTTTCCTAAAACAATAAGCAAACCATAAATATTCCTTTCCTCTTTGCAACGTGCCACCCACCCTCTCCAAAAGGCATTCTCGGTTTCCCTTCAAGCTGTCAGCTGGGGAGGAGAAGCGTGTGGCTCTTTGCATTTCTCCTCTCAGCTTTGCCATGGCTGGAAGGGCTGTGGGTGGGAATATATGTAGAATTGCCTGGAAATTCTTCCCAGACAACAAGGGGGAAAAATAAAGCAAGCTGGAGGTGTATGTGTTGATCTGCACCACCCGAGGAGAGATTCAGGGAGAAAAGGGCATTTTGATAGCAGGAGGAGAATTCTTGTCTGGGGAGTTGAGGCATAAAGGTGTGGCAGCAGGATAGCTGCTCTATCTCCCCTCTGGAAGTGGAGCTGGGCAGGGTTAGGACACTGACTTGGAGGAATCATTTCCCAATTTTCTTTGGTACATACAGCTGCAGACTCAAGGGAACATCTGTTGTGCTCTTAAGTTCTTGCAGAGCAAGGGCCTGTCACTTTCTTTGTCTGAAAGGAAGGTGCCATGATGTTGCACCATCAGCAGAGTGCCAGGAAGGCGTTTTCAAGGTCTCCTCCTTTGCTATATGAGATGAAACATCAAAAAGGAAAACTCACCTTCATCTTAGCTCTCTGTAACAGTGAGATATTTTTTTTATTGGGTGGCTGTCAGCTAGGACTATTTTCGGGGGGTTCCAGAGTTGAATTTAGCTCCTGGAGGTGTAGGATCTGCATTCAGCTCCCATTATTTGGTTTGCACTTCATTCTGGGAAAGCATGTTAAATATTTAACTGGTTTGATTTGAGCAGGAGAGCTGTGCAGCTCTCTCTGACAGCAATGTGAGCTGTAGCATGTGTTGCCCAAGGCTGTTGTGCTTTCTTCTCTATAGACTAATTCCCACTTAAATTAGTGGGGAAAACACCCTGTTATCATGTAACCCAGAACAAAGCATGTCTGCAGAGGGCTGATACTTGAACTGCCTTGCCACATGCAGATGGACATGGGTGGTTTCACCTGAGACACAGGGACTGGGGGAAATGTGGGAAGAGCAGGACCTAGAGCAGTTGACATCTGCACTCACTAATTAGCTGAACACCCAAGCCTTCCTCTTCTCTTCAGCTTCAGTTGTCTATGGAATGTCACAGTGTCTCTGGAAAGGATGATACCAATTAGTTGTTACACTAGAATTTCAATAACCATTTGAATATTAAATATTCATCATTCTGTAATCATAGTCATCACTAAAAAAAAATGATTTTGCAAGGAAACCTAGGAAAAGCCAAGCTTGAGCACCACTCCCTTTGCACTGTTCCTTAGTGTGGAATCACAGAATCATTAGGGTTGGAAAAGATCTCTAAGATCCAAGCATCAACCCAACAGCCACTAAACCATGCCACCAAGTGCCACATCTCCATGTCTATTAAACCCCTCCAGGGATGGGGACTCCAGCACTGCCCTGGGCAGCCTGGGCCAAGGACTAACCACTCGTGCAGGGAAGAAATTCTTCCCTTCTGGGAGTGTTGGGTAGCTGGTTGGACTTGACCCTGGAGTTCCTTTCCAACCTTACTGATTCTATGATGCTGTGCTTATGAATCCCTACTTGAGCCATCAGTGTGCTCTAGCTACAGTGCTCACTCGGTTAGTTGGGTTTGGGCTTTGTTTTGCATCAAATCTTACTAGCTGCTAAGGATTAGGAGGAGGGTGATGGGGGCTAGTGACACAAGGAACATGGCTTTGTGCTCTTGGGGCTTCTGCTGATCTCCATGGGGCTGCTGTCTGATATGACTCAGCTAACTGAAAGGGTTTTCAACCAGAAAGCAAACCTTTGCTGTGGCTCTCTGGGGCTTTGTCACTTCCATTCTCCCTGTTTTGCATGTCACTGTCTTCTCTGTCCTGGCAATTTCTAGTTCCAAACTATTGCTGAAGAAGAGAGTTGAGTGTGGCTGCTTCTGCTCTGCCTGCTAGGAAGCCCCAGCAGAGAAATGAGAGAAGCCTCAGAGCAGCATCTTCTACTGCCAGAGAGGTGTCAGACAGCTCAGAGGCTTTGTTATTGTCAGGAGCTGCACCTACTGGACAAATGCAAACCAAAAAGATAGAGAATCCTAGCCCTGGATGTTTGTTTTTCCTTGAACAGCTCAGTTGTTCTCCAACTGAAGTGCAGGTAGTTTTTTCACTCAGCACAAGCAGAACAAAACCAGGGTGTTCTTTTTCTCATGGTAGTAGCTTACAGGTGACTTTTCCACCAAGGGCTGTCTGGGATCATTGCAATTGGAGTTGCTTGTTGCTTTCTCTAACTGGCATGGGATATTGAGATAAGATTAGTGATGGGTTAATGCCAAGCCTCTTGAGTAGATCTGAGAGGACATCCCAGAACACCTGCTTTTGCCTTTCCTCCTCTCTGAAGCCTAATGAACTGTGCTGAGCTCTCTCCCCTGAGGCAGAGCATAAGGGATCAGTGGCATGTCCTACTAGCTGCACCTTATTGCTCTGCCTGGCACAGGACATTCTGCTGTGCTCCAAGTGCTTGAGGCCACTCTAGCAGAAGGACTTGGCATCTGCCTTTGTTGTTGCAGGCTAGTTCAGCTTCAGGGCACAGCACTGGCACTCCTGGATGGTTCCTGCTCTGCTCTTCTCTAGAGAAGTGCTATACAGAAACACAAACAGATGTTGTATTTGGCTGGAAATCCTTTTCCCAGGAACAGGTNCCCGAAGCTTAGCCATGATGATGATGATTTGTTTTCTTTTAACTCAAAGTATCACTAAAGGCTTGTTAGATCTCTTTGGGTTGGATGTGGCAGCCTCAGATGTGTTTGTTGGGAATTGCCAGCCCTTTGTGGAAGTAGCAGGGATTTGGGGTTTAGCAGAGGCATCTGGCTGTCCCTGGAAGGACAAAGGTCTGACCAAAACCAAAGAGGAAGCAGAGAGTTCTTTAGGCTGAGGAGTGTCACAGTTTCCCTGCTTTCTCTTTCTTGGTTACTGTGATGCCATTTTAGCCAGGCTAGGTGAGATCAACCACTCCCATCCTCAGCTAGGGCTACAATCAGACATTGATTTAATCACTGCTTACATCAGCCATGAATTCCCACTGCAGAGCAGCTTAGCAGATCCTTCCTCCTCCTGCTTTTCACACCTAGGGGAAGCCTGGAGAGATTTATGAATGGAGAAAAAGCAATCCTGTAATACAGCTTGTATGCCAGAAGAAGAAAAGGATCAGTTGTGTGCTCCTTAGCAGAGGCAGGATCTGCTCAAGTGGAGAGAGCTCTGCTCCTGAAGGCAAAAGCCCAAAGCCTTGTGCTTTTGGTTAGTGATATGTCAGCCTCAGAGCTGATAATGCCCCAGGGCTGAAGCTCCTTCTCTACAGGCTGCAGTGCTAACTTGGGGCTGGCCTCAAGTTGTGCCAGGGGAGGTTCAGGTTAGATCTTAGGAAGAATTTCTTCCCTGCCAGAGTGGTTAGGCATTGGCCCAGGCTGCCCAGGGAGGTGATGGAGTCACCATCCCTGCAGGGGTTCAGAAGCCATGGAGATGTGGTGCTGAGGGCCATGGTTTAGTGGTGACTTGGCAGGGTTAGGTCAGTGATGATCTTGGAGGGGTTTTCCAAGTGAAATGATTCTATGATTCTAATATAAAAAGAAGCAGTGTATGACTCTCCAGGGGAATCCTGAGGCTGATTTGGTGCTCCTAGATAGTCTCTTTGTGACACTGTTACTGGCATGATGTTCCTGGTCTGTTGTGGCATTTCACCAGCATGTAGGAAGAGCACATTCCTGCTCTCAGGAGCTCCTGATTGCAACTGATGCAAACTTGATGGTGGTGAGAATGAGCTCGAAGGCAGAGTTAGTTCTCACCTAGTGTGTTCTGCATTTAGTGTGAGGATAACATTGCTAACACACTTCATTGTTGCTGAGCAGTGTTTCCATGATCCTTCCTTTCCTGCCCTATTCCAGTGTGCTTATCTCTCCCCTCCTGCTGTGGGGCTGTGTGTGAGTGAGCAGCTCAGTGGGGCTTAGCTGCCAGCTGGGCTTAAACCAGCACATTTCCTCTAGACACATTTTGCAGGATCTACAAGGGGAGGAGAAGGGAATGGAGTTGGCTCTGCAGGGACCTGCAGGCTGGCAAAAGCTGCCACACTGCCAGGATGGGACTGAAGAGGGAGAAAAGTGGGTTGTACAGTTGAGTAGAGATGAAGAGCAAGGATTATGTTTCAGAAGGGACAGAAGATTAGGTGTCAAGTTGGATATTTACTCTTGGGAGTGACAGGAGGACAGCTGGGCACTTTGGCCACACTTAGTAAGGGCTTGTTTCTTCCAGCACTGCCTGCTTGCTCTGTCCTTTCCTGCTAATGCACTAATTGCTAATAAATAATCCACCAAGCCATTCCCAAGAAGGAATCAATCAGCTGGGCAGTGAAGCTGCCCTCACTGAGCCTTTTCCCCTCCTCTCTCCTGGAGCCAGCAGTTCCATGCTTTCCAGAGTTCCATTTGCTCTCCAGAATGGCAGGATTTGACAGGACAACCAAAGCTGTAGTGGAGAAGCTTTCCAAGCTCCTCACCTCTGGAATGTGGTGCCTCTGGGGTCCAGCAAGCAAGTCAGTGTCAGCAAACAGAAGCTCTTCTGCTGACTTCCCACTGTTTGTGCCTTTCATTCAGCTGAGCTGAGCTCATTTGTTCTATTTCTTCTTTCCAGCCCCTAAATAAAGTGTCTGTAGAGGAAAGCCAAAAACTGACAGACATTTCTTGCCTCCTGCTTTGGAAGGAGGAATACAACCACCAAGCATCTTCTTGGGAGGGGAAGGGAAGGATTTGTGCTGCACATCTTGGCTGAGCTCAGCCAGGCAGGTATCAAACAGGTCCCATCAGAGAGCCAGAGTGCTGTTCTACCTCCAGCAGCTGCCCCAGGGCTCCTCTGGGTCCCTTCCTGCTTGTGGAAGAGTTCTGCTTGTCCTGCTGCCTCTTTTGCTGGGGAGGACATGTGTCTGTGCATGGCTAAACTTAGACCTAGCAGCCACCCATGTTATGTGAGCCACCAGAAACTCTCCCCACTCTCAGAGCAGCCTGAGTAACACCATCTGGCTCCTAAAAAAGAAAATCGACCCACAGAATTCCTGGGAACACTTGCAGGTGGAAGAGGGATGCTGGAGCTGCCTTGAGGCTAAAAGGCTTGGAGTTGAGTGGGAAAAGGTTTCACTGGGCTTGCACAGCTGGAAAATGAGGGCAAGGCTTTTGTGGCTCTGTGGAGATGAATTGATGCTCAGAGTTTTCCAGCTGGAAATGCCAGCAGAGAGGCCAGGGACACATGGGACACAGGCACTCCCTTCCAGGTGACCCACCTAGGTCTGGCTTGAAGCACATTGGCAGGGCAGCTTGGAGACTCTTTGCCTTTTGCCTGGTTTAAGTCACCTGCTCTGCAGCTGAACAAAGGCTGCTGCTTTCCAGGTTTCTTGCTCTCCCTCTGCCTGTTGGAAGGATGTTGGTCCAAGCAGAGAGCTGTTGCTCTGTCGAAGGGGCATGAATAATTCAGTGGAAGTGCTCAGGGGAATATCCCCCAGAAGGCTGGCTTGGTGGAATTGAAGGAGCTCCTCCTCATTTCCATGGCAACACACTCTGCTGTCCTAGATCCAGCAAGGGGCTTTCTTGGATCTGATGTGACTTAAACCAGATACCTCAAAAGGCAAAGGACTCTAAGGGTAAGCAGTTTCGTGCAGAAATGCTGCTGGTGGCATTGCCTGATGTTTGTTCTATTGTGCTCCCCTCTTTTCATGGCTGTCAGAATGCAATCAGTCAAACCAATCCCCTGCTGACTCTCCTGATTGAGGGACAAACTGGCATCTAATGATCCTTTCTCAGGCTCTCCTCTCTCTCAGCTATAGCCATAGAAGCCATAACTGCTGTCAGTGTGTGACACAGGCAAATTGCTGCTAGAAAGCTCTGTGTTTGCCTGCCTGCACTTGTGTCTCTAACTGTCCCATCTCACAGCCTTAGGTGAAGCTGCTTTCCTCACCATGTGGAGCTCCTATGGGGTGTTGTGTTCCAGCTGGCTCTTAGGTAGGAGTTGGTAATGATGGCCCAGCACCTGAACACTTACACTGTGTAACCACCATCCCCTGAGAAGCTTTGGAGATGCTTAGATCCAAGAGGAATTGCACCAACTCTGTATTTTTAGCTCTAGCAATCAACTGCTGTATCATTTGAGATGCATGTGATCAGAGATACAGCATCCCTGTGGAAGGAGAAGTGAGCATCCAAACAGAAAAGGTGGAATTGAATAGAGAGATTTTCAAGGCAACCTTCTAACAAAAACCTCACAATATGAGTGGGGAAAAAAAACCCACCCCAGTTCCTGTCAGGAAGAAGTGCAGCACCTCTGCTTTGTCAGTGGAAATGCCCCAGTTCCACAGGAAATTCCCACTCCTGCCTTGTGGTGACCCTGAAGGATCAAGGCTGGATGGAAAGAGCTGGGAAATGCTGATCCTGGGCCAACCTCCAGAGTTTTCTCATCCCCAAGGTAACAGCAGGGCTTACTCCAGCTTGTGCACACTGCTGCTGCTCTGCTGAAGTCACTGAGTGGAGAGATGTGCCCAGGCTGTGATTGCAGCCCAGGAGGGCTCTGCAGAGGCTGGCAGCCATTGCCTAGAAAATGGACTATTAGAGGATGGAAATAGACCACTTGAAAGCAACAGAGAGGACTTGTGTTCCTTGGCAGACTCCAGTTCAGCTGCACTTGGAGTTGTGACAAGGTGACACTTAGAATTAGTAAGGCTGGAGAAAACCTGCTTGGAGGTCTCAAGTCCAGCACCTCCAGGCCACTAAACCATGTCCTTAAGTGCCACATCTCCATGGGTTTGAACCCCTCCAGGGATGGAGACTCCAGCACCTCCCTGGGCAGCCTGGGCCAAGGGAAGACATTTCTCCTCATGTCCAACCTGAACCTCTCCTAACACACCTTGAGGCCATTTCCTCTTGTCCTAGTTACCTAGGAGAAGAGAGCAACCCCCACCTCACTCCCCGCTGCTTGCAGGGGGCTCTAGATGATTCTGTCAGGACAGTTCTTTTCTCCTTCCTTTCCCTTTGCTGCTGGGAATTCCATCCCTGGGTTGGTCTGTGGCTTTAGCTGCACTCCAGACAGCTCTGAGCTCAGCTCTCTAGTTCAAGTGTTAATCCTCCCAGAAAGCTGAGGGTGAGGAACATGCCCACCTGCTCTCTAGCTTCAGTCTAAAGAATCCTAATGCCTTGCAGCAGCCCAGTCAAGCATGGGGAGTTTCAAAGCTCCTTTCATCATGTCAGACAGGGAGGAGCTCTGGCACCTGCCATGCTTCATCCCTGTCCTTGATGTGAAGCTCTGGAAGAGTGCTAGAGCACGGCAGCATGGGCAGAGCTGCCTAAGAGACTCCTCACAAGCAAAGGCAAGGACCTTGCCTGCATTTAAACTGGAGAAGAGTAGATTTAAACTGGATATTAGAAGTTCCTCCCCATGAGGGTGGTGGAACACTGGCCCAGGTTGCCCAGGGAGGTGGTTGAGTTCCCATCCCTGGAGGCATTTCAGGTGAGGCTTGCCAGGGCTCTGGGCAAGCTGCTCTAGTTGGGGATGTCCCTGGCCACTGCAGGGGGGTTGGACTAGATGAGCTCCAGAGCTCCCTTCCAACCCAAACCAGTCTAGGATTTTAAGGACAGAAATGCATGGTTCTGGACACTGAACCACTCTGCTTTCCTAGTGATTCAAAGCTCTTCTTCTCTTCTCCTCCCTCTCTAGGATTCCCTTCCAGATTAGAGACCTCTCCTCTCTTTGCTGTCATGTCCTAAGGTTTTTGCCCTCCCAAGTTGCTCTCCAGCCCCTGGAATAGCTCAGCATTCTTGTTCAATGATTATTCTGCTGAGGTTTGCAGATGCTTGCCTGGAACAAATCAGATCCCTATTCAAACACTATTGTCTGGGAGGGATGTTCTTGAAAGCAAGGAATCTCACTCTGGGCAGCCAGTCCATAAATGGCTGGAGTCTGGGAAGATCCAGTTTAGAACAGCTCCAATTAACCATTTCATTGCAGAATAGCAATGCTTTGTGTCTGGAGAGGGGCACTGGCCTCCTTCTTGCTTGGCAAGCAGAACCCTGTGGGAGTGAAAGTGGGTAAGAAGTGAGGGCAAAGCAGGCAGTGTGGGGCATCCCCCAACAAGCACAAGAGCTGCCTTCCCAAGCAGCTGCAGGGCTGGGCTGGGAAGCATTGGCTGCCTTTCCTTCTGCTGTCCTCTCCAGTTATTTCTGGGTGTGGGGGGGCTCCATCTCAGTTTACATTTCATCTGCTCTTTTTGGGTAGCTGCCAGCCTGAAGGTATATGTGTGGAAGGGAAAGGTGAGGCCACTCAGCCACAAGGAAGAGGCAAAGCCTTTGCTGTGCAGAGTTGTACACTGCTTTTATCCAAGCCCAAAGCAGAGATGTCTCTCCTGGAGGGAGGATGGAGCTCTGTCTGTGTCCCAAGGCTTTGAGCTGAACACATGTGTGTTGGAAGAGATGCAGAAGAGAGGGGCAGAGCTCCTCCCTTTTTCACTCTGATGCTCTCAGGCAAAGGCTGACATCCAGAAAGACAGGAGAAGCCAAAGGATTCTTTTAGGCTCCCCTACCTGCTGCTTTTTATCCCTTAGCTTAGCACTGTCATTAAGGATTAACCACTAAATGGTCATTTTGCTTCTGATCTGCTTTAATTAGAGACAAATCTTACTGGTGCTTGAAGCTGACTTCAGAGGTGTAGCCAGAAGCTCTGCTTGATTATTCCTGAATGATCCATGGCTTCAGTGCTTGTTTCCTTCGGATTTGCTCTCCTTGCTGTGCCTGGGCTAGGCTGGAGGCTGCTGTGTATCAGCTGAGCTGCAGCTCTCTCCCTCCCTGTTTATCTCTGCTGTCCCATGCATTTCCTTAAGATGCTATCCTGAACCATGGCAAATGGAGAGATTAAAGAGGAGGAATGACATGAGGAAAGGGCTCCAAATCCTTCCCTTGAAGTCTGTCTTCTTCAAGCTCTAGGAGAGGATCTCTTTCCCCTTCCTTGCTAAACAGAATGCTGCAGGTGCCAGGTGCCCAGCCCAGCCCTTCCCTGAGCTGCTGTGGGAAAAGGAATGGAAGGGGAAGGAGGAGAGGGAAAGGAAGGGAAGAGAAGGTGAAGACGAGAAGGAAGCTGGGGAGAGAGGAAGCAGGAGGAGGAAGAGAAGGAGGAAAGGAAGGAGAAGGAAAAGGAGAAGGAAAA
>VWZO01021750.1:97615-173766 GCA_013396975.1 Bucco capensis | reverse complement strand
TTGCCAGAAAACTGGGCAAGCTGCTCTAGTTGGGGATGTCCCTGGCCACTGCAGGGGGGTTGCACTAGATGAGCTCCAGAGCTCCCTTCCAACCCAAACCAGTCTAGGATTCTATATATGGCCTCACCAGTGCTGAGTAGGGAAAAAGAAACACCTCCCTGTACCTGCTGACAATGCTCAGCCTAATGCAACCTGCAATGCTGTTGGCTTACTTTGCAGTGAAGGTGCATTGTTGCCTCATGGTCAGTTTGCTGTCCACTGAGACCTCCTGGTCCTTCTCTACAAAGCAGCTTTCCAGCTGGTCAGTGTTCTGTGCTGATACCTGGGGTTATTCCTATCCAGGTGCAGGACTTTGCACTTCCCCTTGCTGAAAGACATGAGATTTCTGTAAGCCCAATTCTCCTTTTCATGTCAAGCAAGTTTTACACATTATAAATGAAGAAAATCTGCTTATATCTTTTGCACATAAAACCTTGTATGATGTTTGCATATTCAAACTTCCATTTGAATTCATTAATAAGTAAAGGCAGTTGTTTTCATCATTTGCTAACCCTGATGTCCTTGCAGTATATTTTTATCTCAATACCTTAAAGTACCTGGAAGTTCATGTGGTAGTATTTGCCAAATTCATTGACTCAGGAGCTAGTATTCCACCTTCTTTTGAACCATGCTCCAAAAAGCAAGCAATTTTCTTATTGGCTGTGTATTTTGGTTCTTCTCCTGGCTGACACCTGCAGTGAGCACTGAGTAATGATCAGCACATATAGCAAAGAGGAAAACTTGTGTGGACAAGCCCTTAATGAGTGAGGATGTTTGGGGAGTTTTATTTGATAGCATCTAGAATTAAGTGTTGTAATGCACTGACGGTTGTGGCTGAATTTTTCTTAAACTGTCTTAAAAGGCATGAACAGCAACAGCTACATCTGTGTGTGTGTTGCTTGAAAAATCTCTGATTGTGAGACAAAATGTAATTACACTATACTTTCTAATTGGTGGTACTCCTCCTTAAAAAACTTAGATCAAATCCCAGAGAGAATGTAAAATGTTTTCTGCTGCCTGCAGCTGAGGGAACTGGGGTTGTTTAGCCTGGAGAAGAGGAGACTTGGGAGACCTTATTGCTCTCTACAACTACCTGAAAGGAGGTTGTAGAGAGATGGGGGTAGGTCTCTTCTCCAGGGTTAACAGTGAAAGGATGAGAGGAAATGGGTTCAAGTTGCAGCAGGGGAGGTTTAGATTACATATAAGGAGAGATTCCTTTACTGAAAGGGTTGTTAAGTCTTGGAATAGGCTGCCCAGGGAGCTGGTGGAGTCCCCATCCCTGGAGGAGGTGTTTAACAAACAGTTAGATGCACTGCTTAGGGGCATGGCTTAGTGGCATGTTAGGGATAGGTCTGGTTGGACTTGATGATCTTAGAGGTCTCTTCCAACCTTCATGATTCTGTGATTCTATGAAAACCACATAGAGATTTTGAAACAGAAAACTGAACTGAAATCTCCTGTCTTTAATTGTGGCTTACAAAGAGTAAAACAGAACATAGTAAAGAAAGCCTAACCACCTCTTTCTGGTATAATTTCAGGTTGTGCTTCCTTTGATTGATCAGTACTTTAAAAATCATCGCCTGTATTTCTTATCAGCAGCAAGTAGGCCTCTCAGCAGTGGAGGCCATGCCTCTAATAAAGAGAAAGAAATGGTGACAAGGTAAAATTTTAAATTATATTCATGTGTATGCATATGTATATTTCTCATTAAACAGCAGCAATTGATTGTAGAAAATGAGAAATGGGAGGCAGAAAACTATTTTTACAAACATGTACATTAAGCTTCTTTCACTTTCTTTTCATGTTAGAAAAATTCATTGTAAAACATGAAGAAAGGAATACAGAGTGATGATCGTATGCTGTAGTAAAGTTAGTAGTGATGATTTCATCATGCAAGGAACTTAAATTTAGCATTATGTGCAGCATCAGTTGCACAGTCTGTGGCACCAGCCTTACCAGTTTCAGTTTTTGCTGCTGGAAACAGGTATATACTGAAATCATTATTCTTGCAAAAATTTGTGGTAGATTAAAAAGCCAAATTTCTTTCTTACTGAGTTTCAATAAATAGCATTATTACTGTCAACCGTAAAGAGTAATATGAGTTAGAGTCTTTCTACTCTTTGGTTCTTTAAATAGTAGTAAGATGACAGAAATATCCACCTGACTCTTTTTCAGAAGTTGCCCATTTTTTTTAGACCACATCTCTAAGATATGTTTTCACTTAATTTCACTTGATTGAATTGAAACCCCTATTTCCTATTTAGTAAGGTGAAGCACAAGCTTGGCACAGGACCTACTGCATACTTGTAAGGTACAGGTATTGTGGTTGCTTTCTTGGCTGTTCCTGGGGACTGAACCATGCAAAACTGAATTGCTGTTCTTTGAGGCTGACAGCAAATTGATGGTCCTACAAACCTGCAAGGTTTGCAAGATGTCAATACTGAGTGCAGTTTCTAGCAACAGCACTATGTGGAAGTGAGTAATGTCTTAACCCTGTTGTGACTCATTTGATCTGGCAGCATGGCTGAATGATGTTCTTCAATGAATTAAAAAAAACTCTATCAAGATGCATGCATCTAGATACTTTTCCAGTCTATTAGCTGCTGGATTTCTGTCTGTAATGTCCTGGATAACAGTATTTTCACAGTTACTAAGTCATGCCAGTAAGCCCCATACTTTTGGAATATGTCAGGCATGGATACATCAGCATACATAGTGCATAGGTTCAGGTCTTCTGCACGTATGCTGTGTAACTGTATGAGATTCCTGAAAATGTAGCCCAGCAAAAGGATGAGAGCTGCTGCCATGCTTAATTCACTCACCTGATATCTACCAGGGGTCAGCCAAAGCAAAGCAAAACCATGCCAGAGACCTTGGATGAGTGATAGCTATAACAAGTGCTGTTGAACAGTTGATTTCTTAATTATTGAGCTCCAAAGACTGTAGAAACTACATTATTACACCCATTTCTTCAAGAGTTGTTTTGGGCCATTTTAGTAGAATCCTTTTTGTGTTGTGTGGGGTTTGGGGTTTGGTTTGGTTTGCTTTAGGTTTTCTCCTCTGTGTGTATGGGGTTTTTTTGTGGGATTTTTTAATGGTTGTTATTGTTTGATTTTTTTTTTCTCTCTCCTAAAATATTGTAGGGAGTTTGTCAAAGCTAAATATTGGATTTTCTCTTAAGTTCCACCTTTGGGTTTTTTTCCAAATGCAACTGATACATAGGATTTTTTTCAGGGTAAGGGCAGTTCCTGGCTGCTTTCTTTTTCCAGTGAAGACAAGCTTGCATTCCTTAAGCTATGGAAGAGTTTGATTTTGGGTACTGATAATGCAGTGACAGTGTTAACAAGTACAATAATCATTCTGTGTTCAGCAAATACATTAGATCCAGACCTATGTTGTGGGCAAATATGGGTTAGATGCCCTCCTGAAATATGGTGCTATTATATTCTATCTTATTTGTAACCAGCCTCTTCAACACTAGGCCTTTTTTCTATTTCTCATCCATTAGACTATCTTACAAGTCCTTGTACTATTTCAGTTTTATAAAATTACTTGTGGACATGAATCCAAGTACTGGCCATTTGGACATTAAAAAAAAAACAACTTATTGAACCTAAACTAATTAGACTGGAGATTATAAGTTCAGTCTGACTTAGGGAAAACATAGCATCTGCTGAATGCTATGGTCAGCTGAGTAACATTTATGTGTTGGAAAATAAGATTGTGAGATATTTAATGTCTTTGTTAGAATGGACACAGGATTTATGTGATGCTAATAAGCTTCTGTTCATCTTTGTCTGCTGGACTGGGTGAAGCAGGATCCTCATGAAAGAGTATATATTTTCTGTCAGTGTCATGGAATAAAAAGCTAACAGAGATCCCTGAACATGCAACAAGCAGACTGAGTTGTACAACAGAGCAGTTGCTGATGCTCTAGTGGATCACTGTGCACTGGCTAGTTAGCTGGACTCAGCACCCCATTAACCTGGCTGGACAGAAGTGGCACCATGCTCTTGTCTGTCAATGGAACAGCATGTTGGGATCTCATCCATAAACTGTGCACACATGCTTATGGTGTCTTTTGCTTTTAAATCAGAGGTTGATATCTAGCCTGTGTGCTTAATAATGAATTAGCTCAATAAAATGACATGATCATGGTCATGTCATTGATAGCCAGTGAGGGGTTTTGCAGCATAAAACCTAACACCAAAATTGATGTTGCTCTCAGAGAAAATTCTCATACTGAACTGGATCATGAAGATTGAGCTAGCCCCTCTTAAATCTGGAGGTCAGATCAATTTGGGTAGTGCAGTGTGCTGCTGCTTCTAGGAATTAACACAAAACTTCACAGTTGGGAATGGGGCACTGCTCATCATCACAGGAAATCATTGGAATGAAACCTTTGGCCATATCAAATTTTTTTTGTTTTAACTGTGTAAGAGGCTATTTCTTATGCTAAGTATATTAAAAAAGCAATGTATTTGAAAAGAAATTCTGTGTTGAAGAGGACAAGATCTAGATTGGATGAGTTAAACACTTCAATTAATTTGATTCTCTTACCTTTTATTTTCAAATCGTCAGTGGAATCCTGAATAGCACACTGACCACATTTTACTTCTTAAAGCTTTCATTGATATTTCCTTCTGGGTTATCCTATAGGATGCTTTTATATTAATTAGCTTTGCTTTTAATTTTTTTGTTGTTGTTCCTTTAATTGTAATATGTGCTTATTTAACCATGTTTGTTAAGGATATGCACTTAAAAACTCTTTCTTTAGTACTCTGTCCCACATTCTGCTCAGATAATTGATTCTTTCTGCGTGACATCATGTTGCTTTTCCTGCTCATATATCAGCTGTTATTTTTTCTTTCTTCTCTTCCCTCCTCTGGCCCTTATTTTTTTTCCCTTCTCTTCTCTTCTATTTTTCTTTTGTCTTCAGCCTGTTCTGCAAACTTGGAGTTCTTGTCAGGCATAGGATTTCACTGTTTGGTAAGAAGACCCTTGACAAATACTAGCATGGCAATCACTTGGTTTTCTTTGCCATTTTTGCATTGTGTTAGGTGCTGCTTGGTTGCATGTTGCATGGCTGCATGGCTGAAATGCATGATCTTCCCAGACCACAAATTGTTTAGGCTAGTAGATCACAGTGGTTATTAGATGCAATAAAAAACTTGTGTAGTTATCAGTTTGGGATGTTTTGTTTAGTTTTCCTTGTGTGATAACTAATACCTGGATTTCATTATCCTACGAAAGAATTTTGCTGAGTTAATTATAATTACTAATTTGTTATTTTATTCTAAATTTTTTTGAAAAATAGAGCATCAGAACTGCACATTTGTATTGGAAAATCATTAAGGAAAATTTGTAGTGGGCCAAAATGCTTCAATATTGCCAGATGTGCTTGACTCCACATACGCACGTGTACTACCTTTCTGGGATGATGTCAGTCTAGCAGGAGCTCGGTGTTTGTCTTATGCCATGTGAAAATTACTGTATCAAGTGTATGCATTTTATTAAATGTGTAGTCATTTTTTCTTCTGCTATAGTGATAGGCTAGTTGAAATAGTACATCCTCTGTCTATGTAGCTTCTATGATGGATGCATTGCAAAATTCAACATTCATGAACATCCCTAATTGGGTAATTATCTAGCAAACTAGAATTTGATTAAGATAACATGCATCTAACTCAATTCCTACATATTTTATTCAATTTGAAGGGAAGGAACTCACTTGCTGCAGCAGTGTGATGTTTAAAAAGCTTACAGACCGTTATGAAAACCATTAAACTGAGAAGAAAGATCGGAAGTTATTTTGGGATATCGCTTTTAAATATATTTTGGGATGAGCTGAGTGGATTTGCCTGTAAAGCCAAAAGATCATAGGAGGAATGGAGTTATTTCTGCAGCTGTGTGGCACTGTTGCAGCTTTTTCTGAAGGGTGGAGTATGTCACAAATGTGCACATAAGCTCTGGTTTATACCCTAGGTTGTTTCTTCAAAGAAAGAACTAGCTCAGGTATACCATTAACATTTGCAAATCTTTTTTCTTATTGTGTGAATTTGTTTTTCTGGCTTTTCTTCTAAAATGAATAACAGTTGAAATTAAAAATCTAAGTCAATATAACTTTATTCAGTACTAAAGAATAGATTTATTTTTTTTTCCCCACTCCACATCTCAGCTTGTTTATTTCCTGTTGTTTGGATAGGTTCAAGTGGTAGAAGAAGATAAGTCAGATGGGATCAGATGAGTATACACTATAGCTACAGTTTGTGTTTTATATGTTCCTAGGGTGCAGGATACAAAATCTTGATGCCAACACACAAGTGTACTTCTTGCAGGAGTTATGACAAGGTCACCATCAGAGTCTGCAGCATGCCTCTTTACTGGGGATCTACTAACTCAAGGCAAAGTCACCCCACAGTTTGTCTTGGCAGTGAATGACATCAAGTTAGGAAAGCTGATTAAAACAATTGCACTTCCTCCAGCAAACACAAACCTGTGTGGAGTGGGGGAAATGCTCCTGAGCACAGCTGGGGTGTAACAAAAGTTAGTTGTGCATTTTGGAGGCATCTTCAATCAGCAAGAGTTGCTTAATAATAAACTTTATTTAGTGGGGATAACGCTTTTTTTGCTATAGTACAGCAAAATAGGAAATATATACAAATAGCAAAATGCTATATGCTTTTGCTTGATAGATATTGTAAATCATTTTGAATTTGACTGGTACCTCTGAAGATACACCTGCGTGTATGAAAGTCATTAGTAAAAGTCATGTAGCTTTAGATCACACAGAATCACCAGGATCATCAAGTCCAGCCTATGACCTAAGGAAGATGTATATAGAAGTCTTGATAAAATGGGAAATTAAGCATGCAAATCTTCCATTGTGAACTTGATATGATATCTGAGTGTCACTGAGATTATGGATGTGTAATTCAGCATGGAATTATTATTTCTTTACACTGTGAAGGTAGATTTTGACCCTAATAATAATTTACTCTTAAGAGCTGTAGCTGTACATCAGTAAGACTGTATTCATTTACTTGTATTATTATTACTATTAGTGAGTTCAATTTGAAAGTTTTTAGAGAATCATTTTGGTGGATTTAGCACTTAAAAAATGAATTTACGTTTCAAGTTTGATTCACCTTTTATATTGTCTCAATCTCCACTAAGGTATTATTTCTGTAGAAGTATGTAAGTAAGGTTTTGGTTTTTTTTTCCCAATCTCTTCCTATTGATAAAACAGACCCATGTAATTTGGAACAAAAATTAGCTGGGTGAGACATCAGGTAAGAAAGGCCTGGTTTTGCTTACTCAGTTTTGGGAACTTAGATAAATTAATTAGATGAGTTTCTAAAAAGAGACAGAAGGCTTTCTATGCCTATTGATATCCTGAATTTATAAGTGTCCTTCTAGAAAGGCATCCAGGAATCAGGATCCATAGCACTTTGATAATACAGCAACAATTCTTCTCTCTTGATAGAATAGTACAGGTTTCTAAAATATGTAGACCTGCATCTCAGATAATTAAAGACATTTATTTGTGCAGTTCATGGGATAAACTGCATTTTTAATCCATGCTGAAGGGTGATCTGTCGACCTAACATTTATACCAGCTCCTGGGATACTTTGAGCCTTAAAACCTCTTGAGCTCATTTGGTGTAGTATTTACATCTATCCAGCCTCTGTTGTTTTGAGTTGTGTCAAGGGTTTCTTTATGGAACAGCTCTTGTTTCCCTTTTTATCCTCTTGAATGGTACTTGTCACCTGCTCTTATTTCATGATACAGAATTTTACCTACTGCACGTTCACTTCTACAGCAGAATGTTCTGTATCAAGTTTTCAGGCTTCTGAAAACCAAGAACATTTTTAATTAATAAAAAAGGAATATTTTTAATGTAATGAAGTGACATACTGGAAATAGTGATAAAAAGGTAGTTTCATTAAAATACCCCTCATGTAAGGCTTCATTACTCAGTTTAATTAAAAAAAAGATGGCCTTCTGAAATTGACTTCTGACCTCAAGTTGGAAGCAAACTAATTACTGAAATGTTCAATTTAAAAGGATGTTTTTTGAGTTTTAATTGTGGCATTTAAGTAAAATATTTAAAAATACTTTTTTTGGTGGATTTTTGTTTTAGAAACAGTGAAAACTAAATCCGTGATGCTGAACAAAAGCAAGACACAGAATTTCCACCAAACCTGGTCTGTCTTTTATAGCAAATTGCATTTTCTAAGATCCTGTTACAAATCCTATGTGAAGGAGAGATTCCAGAAAAGAAGTTTTATGATAATTTAGAAAGTCTGGTTTTAGTGTCACATGAATAAAACTGGCCTAACTCTAGTATGCTGATCCGATTAGATTGCAGATGTGTGCATTGATCATGATCCCTGAATTGTGCTTTAATGTCCCAGTGTGAGGAACCAAGCACACTGCAGTGTCTGCTACAGGGATGTGCCTAAAGCTGCTCTGATTCTCACAATAGCTAGAGGAGTTTCTGACCCTTCCAGCTGATGGCACCATATAAAGTACCTGATTTCTGATAAATATATGGCTCTTGAAATGTGTCTACGTGTTATAAACAGATTGACAATGTGGAGTTTCAGGGAAGTGGGGCAAACATCTCTTTAGTGTGCTGCAGTATGCAGTGTACACACATCTGCACAATGGATGGGAACATACTAGTTCTTGACACTCTAACCCAGTCTGTCCAGGTTGCTTGGAGTACTTCCCTGCTGTCCTTGCACTGTTTTTTTCATCAGCACTGGGATTCATATCACCAGAGCAGTAAAACAGTAAGGAAAAAAAATATAACTTGACAAGAAACTTCATGTTTGGGATGGTCTTTTTTGGTAGGATATTTTTTAGGTTACCTCAGCTTTCTCATCTGCTCTCTATATTCTTGCATGACCACCAGGGCCAGTGCAAAAAGGTTGTCCCTGCCTGGCTAGGGGCAGCTCCAAAAGCTGTGGTTCAGTTTTGTTTCATCTACAGTGAGTGTGATGCACAGAACAATGTTCTCAGGGCTGCAATAAACTTCCCTCTACTTCCTTGATTTTTTTTTTAATCTTTATTTCACCAAAACAGTTACTAATTTTAATTTTATGTTTGCCTATACTGTCAAGTGCAACAACCTCAGTGAGAAAGTCTAGTACACTGCATGCCAACGGCAGCATTGTCTGAAATTTGTTACATGAAACTTCCAATTTGTTTCATCATTTTTATTATTATTATTAATTGAGAAACTTTAAATATATGGAGAAACAAGAGAAAGTATTTTCATTTTTGCAGCGATAAGGATTTTTTAAAAATTAATAAATCTATGAAATAAACAGTAGGTAAATTTGTGTAGCCTAAATGTGTCCAGGATTTAAAAGGTGAACTTGGAGGTGGCTTGTCCATAGCAACATCTTGGGATGTATGTATGCATACCAATTGTGCTGTGGGTAATTTCTCCTTTTACAGACATAATTGCAAAAGAAAAAAACTATTTTAGGAGATGTATATTATGTCAGAGACTGTTACTCCTGTGGGCTACACCTGATCCTGCTCTAAATGGCTGCAGCCTGTTAGTAACCCCAGGGAACTAACCTGTTTGATGACCTTTTAGAGAAGTGTTCTCTTTCTGCACCAGTAGCTTGTGAAAGTAATGGATTTCATGTTACCGAGTGGGCAAGACAAATATTCAGATAAACTTGAATCAGTGAAAGCCAAATTTATAGAACTGAAATGAAAAGCAGACAAGACACTGCAGCTCTAATTAACCCCACATTTAAGTGCTTCCATCTTGAGTGCCTTAGCTATTGGAGGAGAGATGCTTTACTGCCTCTAGTTACTGCATTTGTGTAAACAAGGCTAAGACATCAAACTGCATGTTTTTTTTAACTTGAATGTTAAAATTATGCAGGAGTTTAATTGCTCTTCTGCTATGTGATTTCCTCTTCCATTAAACTCAGAGATACAGTTAGCAGAGAGTAGGTATGCTATACAGTGTGCTCTACTTTTAATTGGTTGATCATTTTCCTCCCTGTTTAGGAAATGATGCAACATCAATAGTCAACTGTCTTCACATACTGGGCCAGACCTTGGATGCAAGGTAATACTGAGTATATTTTCTAAAGTACAAAGAAAATCACTGAAGAAAATAATGTGTAGTCAGATTTGGGCTACCTGTGTAAGGCTACAGAATTTCAAATTCCAAAAGGTGTAGTGCTGACAAGAATTCCTCTTGCAAAGTAGGCTAATGACTAGGGAATCACTAGTGTTTGGCAGGACAATATTTGTGAGTTACACTCTCTACTTCAGTCTGGGTCAGTGGTGTCCAGGAACTGATGCTGTTGGTCCCTAGGATTTTAATCATGTGACAATTCCAAAACCACAATAAACATTTATTCTTCTGCTTATAGTTTTTAATCAAAAAATCAGAAATTAATTGCACGTGGAGTGCAGTAAATCTGTCTCATAGAGTGTCTCCATCAATTCAGGTTCTAATTTGAACCAAAAGAGCCCTTTAGATTAAATTCAGTAGTACTTTTAAGTTCAGTTGAGCTTCTTGAGCCAGTGTGAGATTTATGAATGAGACAGTCTTGGAGTACTGCAGGGTAATATGTTGCTTTTTTTTAACTGTACAGTCAACTGTCTGTGCCAACAGTTGACTTTTAGATCTTTGCAGCTGTGAAAGAATACATCCTAGTTTAAACTGCCTCCATGGAATTCTAGGATAACTTTTTTCACTTTGCATTTATTCTCAAAGTATTGACTGGGTTACATACAGATAGCTTTTTTTCCCTCAGGATCTTCACAGTGGCTTAAATGAACAAATGTAGCTTCCCATGTGTTTTGAGGTAGAGTTGTGCTAATGGTCATTAATATGGCTCAGCTGTTGCCTGGGAATCCTTTGGATCCAATCTGTTTGTCATGGGTTGTCCATGCTCTGTGCAATCCTACAGACAGAACACAGGTACAGGTGGAGGTCACCAAGTGCACCTTTTAGCAGAGAGATTAAAACAGTGCCAGATGGAGAGGATGAGATTCATGAGCTCTATGGGAAAGCTGGAATATATTGCCATTGAAACTCTATATATTCACTCCATAAAATGAACAAACTGGACTGTTAATTGTTTTACAAAAGAATTTCACCTGGATTTATTTCATACATGCCTAAATGGATACTTTCCTTAAACAGAGGATCTCTGTACTTGAGCTAGTTAAAACAAATAAAGTAATAATTCTCCTGGGTTATATAATTATATAACTGATCATGGTGTTATAGCTATATAATCAGTACATTTATTTGATTTTAAACAGATTTGATTGCTTTTTCTCATTCTTTTCTGATGCTGTTATTCTGGAGGCAGAAATATGACTGCTGTATTTTTGAAGACTTTCTGAATTTTAGCTTGAGATAATTCTTCCCAGAGTCATGAACTGCAGACTTACTAATTCTTCTTTTATGTTAGGTTTTTTTTTTCCCTCTGAAGGCAAATGAACAATTTTATAAATTTAAAAGGACTTTATTTTCTCAATGGGAAACCAGATAAAATATCCCTGTGGTCTGCAGGATACCTATGAAACATTTTTTCACTAGGTTGTTCTGCTATGGGAAGATTTTTACCAAATGAAAAGATTAAAGGTGTTTCATATAAGCTAAGACTAGGCTTGATTCTGTGCTTGTCTAACAGAATATTCTTTTCCATACTACACACAGGACTGTGATGAAAACTGGTCTGGAATCTGTTAAGATGGCATTGAGAACATTTTTGGACAATGCTGCTGAGGATCTGGAGAAAACACTGGAAAATCTTAAGCAAGGCCAGTTTACCCACAGCAGAAACCAGCCAAAGGGAGTTACACAAATCATTAATTACACCACAGTTGCTCTCCTGCCAGTGCTATCATCATTATTTGAGCATATTGGACAGCACCAGTTTGGGGAAGATTTGATATGTATGTATTATTTAGAAGTACCATGCCACTCAAGTGTCTATAGTGACATGTAGTAAGCACTACTAGTTCTATGAGAGAAGGACGAGTGCTGTGTCAGCTTGACAAAATTGTCTTTGCTTTAATGACATTTCCTGTAAGTGACCTAAAACACTCTACAGTTTTTAGTGTCAGTGTTAAAAGCAGATGTGACTCTCATTAGAAAGTCAGAAGGCTTAGTTTTGTTTAGAACTTTACCATCGATTCACTGTGACTTTCTTGTGTGAGAAGTTGCTTTGTATAAGTTAATTTGTCTTTGCTCTATAAATGAGTTGATACTACGAGAACAATATCATTCCATCATACATGCACCTTGACTCAGTTTCACTCGAGTAGGGGATTTGGGTGGATCAATCTTGGATCCTAAGGGAAATGAATGGAGCTCCTGAAGAATTAAGGCTCTGGAAAGAAATGTATCTGAGACTCTTGACATGAGATTTTTGTAGAGATTCTGATTCTAGCAGATGCAGTCTCCTTTATTTTCCCAAATTGAGCCTCTGAAAGATTCTGCAACACAAAACTTCAATTGTATGTATTTTAGGAACTCCACAGAGATTCTCTTGTCCAGACTGCTCTAAAGGAGGCATTTCTGCTCTGTATAGCAAACTCACTGATGGAAAGAACTGAGAGGACTTTGAAGAAAAGAATATCAAATTTCTTTTTTTTTTTCTTCTTTTAGGTTCTGGAAAATTATTACTTAAAATAGCATTAAGAGAAGTGATTTTGAACATTTGGAGTTGTGTTGATGGAATTTAATGTGATAAGATGTAAACATCCCCTTTTTTCATTAAATTATTCCCATAAAATTCAAGAGACCGTGAGGGTATCTAGAGAAAGTAACCTGTGGAATTCACATACAGCACTTGTTCATCAGAAACCACTTTTTCAGACACCAACATGTTCATTCTTTGTCTCTAATATTCCATGTTTTGGAACCTAATACTTAGCTTTTGATACTTGATTAAGTATTCTTAATCAACTGTACTACATATGTGTGACTGGTGTCAAACCCCTGACTTAGGATTTCTAAACTAAGAAAGAATAATCCATTTAAATCGTGCCTGCTTATTTTGTCTAGAGGATAGTTGCAAAGGCTAATTTTTCATATCCACAACTTCACTTGAAATCTTGCTTAGGTGCTATTTGTACTGCTCTGATGATGAACATCTTGGCCTAGTGCTTATACTTAGGAGTACTCTTACGTGTACAGAGTACTCTGTGATGTGATCACGTACAAAGGTGGCTCAGAGTACCTAAGGCTACTCTTGCTAGGTAAAATTCTCAACTCCAAGGTGATCTGAACTAAAATCATAATATAGTAAAGAGCCAGGCTACATAGTATGTTTGATGCACTCTTTTGTAGGCTCTCCCAGCCCATCATGTTTTATCCTGTTTTACTCCCACCATTCCATTGCGTGTTTGAGGAAGATATCAGCACTGTGAGAGAGAGTAGAAAAAATATCTATCAAAAGAANCTTTCTTGTGTGAGAAGTTGCTTTGTATAAGTTAATTTGTCTTTGCTCTATAAATGAGTTGATACTACGAGAACAATATCATTCCATCATACATGCACCTTGACTCAGTTTCACTCGAGTAGGGGATTTGGGTGGATCAATCTTGGATCCTAAGGGAAATGAATGGAGCTCCTGAAGAATTAAGGCTCTGGAAAGAAATGTATCTGAGACTCTTGACATGAGATTTTTGTAGAGATTCTGATTCTAGCAGATGCAGTCTCCTTTATTTTCCCAAATTGAGCCTCTGAAAGATTCTGCAACACAAAACTTCAATTGTATGTATTTTAGGAACTCCACAGAGATTCTCTTGTCCAGACTGCTCTAAAGGAGGCATTTCTGCTCTGTATAGCAAACTCACTGATGGAAAGAACTGAGAGGACTTTGAAGAAAAAAATATCAAATTTCTTTTTTTTTTCTTCTTTTAGGTTCTGGAAAATTATTACTTAAAATAGCATTAAGAGAAGTGATTTTGAACATTTGGAGTTGTGTTGATGGAATTTAATGTGATAAGATGTAAACATCCCCTTTTTTCATTAAATTATTCCCATAAAATTCAAGAGACCGTGAGGGTATCTAGAGAAAGTAACCTGTGGAATTCACATACAGCACTTGTTCATCAGAAACCACTTTTTCAGACACCAACATGTTCATTCTTTGTCTCTAATATTCCATATTATATTCCTATAATATAATATTATAATATAATATTATCCATATAATATTCCTTTTGATCATACTTACACTGTTGTTACACTCTTACTCCTGGGCGCATTGTCCTTTTGATCATGTTTACACTCTTACTACAGATTACATCAGAAATGCATTTTCATCAAATAGATGATAAAATTATTCTCAAATTTTTATGACTGAAACATTTGATAATTAAAACTTCCTTTGGTGAAGTAATTGTGAGGACTAAAGGATTATGTATTTATTTAATCCTTTGTCAGTCTGCAGTGTAAATTAAGTGCATCCTATTAACTCTATCTGTGTCTAAATTTTAAACCCTATAAACTGTGATTAAATGAATTAAATACCTGTTTAACAAGATTGCCTTTCTTTTGTGCTGTATTTTTTATAGTGGTTACATTTATAAAACAATTTGTTCCATAGCCATTTTTTTTTTACTTTAAGCACTTTGATTTGCCTTGAAACTTTAAGTGCTATAGACAAACTAGAAAAGATTTGCCAATGCATTTTTTCATAGCTATTTAATTAACAATTTGTCAGTTTATGCAATTAGATGCAAAGAGTTGCTATGTTACTAATTTCAGAAAGTTGAAATGTATTTTCTTTCTTAGCTGGTAACTTAGTATTGAAGTAAATGGAAGTTTGGAGTAAAAAATATAGCACTCGGTGGTCAGTAGACTTTTTGTATTTAGAGAGTGATTTGTGTGGATAGTTTTTGATAGCTTAATATTAATTTGCTTATTGTCAAAGGAGATATATTTTAGTTCTACATAAATGTCTTGCAGAGAGAAAAACCCTCTTTATAGCTATAATTTTTTAATTCTCTTTAGTGGAAGATGTTCAGGTCTCGTGTTACAGAATATTGGCCAGTTTATATGCTCTGGGAACCAGCAAGAGTATCTACGTAGAGAGGTAAGAAGCAAAATTGGTTTTACTATTTGTGTTTGGATTTTGTACTTGTTTGGTATGTCTTGTGTATCTGCCAGCCTTTCTCCAAGTTACAGTTGGTCTGTGTAAACCATATTTGGCTTAAAAATAGAGGTACTTAGATAATTGAGTTCTTAAAATGGAATAGTTTCTTTATGGTGACTAGCACTGTTCTGAGGGAAGGAAGGGAGAAGAGAACTTACACATGTCAGGTATTGGTAGCAGGAATCTAGGAAGTTTGTGTACACTGTCTAGGAAATCAACCTGTGCATAACAGGATAAATAATAATAGGAATGAAGTTAGAGGTAACCAAATCTAATTTCATGAGTTACATCTAAAAATAATACAAGTTCCTAAAATGAGATAAAGTTCTTGGAAGCTCCTGGGACTCCTGGATTTCTGTCATCTGTGTGGCTCAGCTTGAGTGGCAAATCATTTAATGATTTCTCACATATCTCAAATCAGAAACAATAGTTTTAAATGTCCCCTGAAGGATCCAAGTGAAGTGACAGGATCACTTCTTACTAGAGAAAGGCTTTTTACAATTTTGACACACTGAAGTAATTTTGATTATCAAATGAAATTTGTCATATATTTGAAGAGATGAGAGCAAGTTTGCAAGCTTTTGTGTAACACTTGCAGAGTTCTTGGCCAGTAGAAGCATTTTTCCCTTCTCTCAGTCACTTGGCTTTCATGGTAGACTAAGATCTGATTATTACTGTTTCTCAGAAGGAGAATTATATCACTCAAATAAAATGGTAGTTGTCTTTGGTCTCTTCAGTAGCTTTTTCTTAATAGTAGAGTTTAAAAAGTCAGTGAAGCTGAGAGTAAACTAAGAGAAGAGAAGGGATTGTTAATGATGACTTTGGGTTTTCCCTGCGTGTTCCTTATTTGTGCTCACCTTTGGCATTTTATGCCTTAACATTTCATTCCTGTGTTATCAGAGGCTTGCTGGACTTCAGTGTCTGTTCCCTGTTCTTGTGTTGGTGATCCCAATAATGTAGTTGCTTATCTCTTCCACATGAGCTCTTCTTAGACTAAAAGTTAGGCTAGTACACAGCTGTCCTGAGGTGTAGTCAGTCATCAAAGATGTGTAAACTTAATGATGTTTCTTTATTCATAGGCAACGGTCAGCACTAGGAGAATGCTTGGCTGCTTTCTCAGGAGCTTTTCCAGTGGCTTTTTTGGAAACTCATTTGAACAAACATAATATCTACTCAATCTACAACACAAAGAATGCAAGAGATAGAGCAGGTATTTCCAGAAGCTTACATGATGGTTATGAAAAGAACTTTATTGTAACTCCTGCTTGCCTTAATACATGGGTTTTTTTCAGGCATTTCACAGTGCAACACTTTTCTTGTAATATGTTGGTTGGATTTCTTTCTTAAATCAATGGAGTGATTCTGGAAAAAGAGATTATGTTTCTAGAGATATTGATGTTTTAATTTTGAGATACCATTCTAAAAATACAACTTTGGAATCAATTTATTGCAGGGTCTTTGCACATTTTTAGTATCTCAGGGTTTATATATTTGATGATAAAATTTATATATTCTAATGAGTAAATTTAGTTCCTCAGTTTTCATATGCAGTATTGGGTCCCTAATTGTACTGAGTGCCTTAACTGTATTAAGGATGTAATATACCATTAGGAAGTAAATACACTGCAGAGTATTATGTAAAGTGTTTTATCTTTGTTTGAAAGGCATTGCATGTGTTTATTTTGCATATACCTTTTTGTTCCATTCTGAAACTTTCAATGTTTCTTATGCCAAAACATAGTTGTTG
The DNA here is from genome assembly GCA_013396975.1 of Bucco capensis. Classification (NCBI taxonomy): domain Eukaryota; kingdom Metazoa; phylum Chordata; class Aves; order Piciformes; family Bucconidae; genus Bucco; species Bucco capensis. Next base: position 156,818 of record VWZO01021750.1, on the reverse strand, counting down.
AAAAAAATAAAGGCAACTGCAGTGTCATTTTTGAGGAAGGAACTTGAAGTTCAAATAACTTGAGAAGTAAACATTTACTATCAGAAATCCACCTCTAGAAATCAGCTTCTTAGACTCTGCCAATGATGTCAGACAATGGTTTTTGCTTTGTTTTCTTGGTTGGTTTTTTCCCCTTCTATTAGCATTCCAGGTCTCATCTGACATGCTGTGGAGAGATGTTTCATGGTTTAGATGTTGTGGTGGATTGGGTCATAGGCTGCACTGGATGATCCTGGGATCTTTCCCAGCCTTGGGGATTCTGTGATTCATTGTATCAATTTATTTCCTCAACTGCAAAGCTCATGTTGGAAGAAATTCTGAAAGTTAAGCTTTATTTTGAATATAACAAACTGCATTTGGTTTCTGCAAATTAATTCTGTAATAATTACATTGCTGAAGCTTCTGCATAGGAGTTATTTTTCTTATAGAAAGTATTTTTATTGAATCTTATATAGAAGCAGTTTATTGCTCAATGATATGAAAGTACCTGTTTTTTATTGTTGTGTTTGGTTTTTTTCCTTGTATTAGAAGGGCACAACTGTAAATTAAAACAAAAAAAGGTTCCATGGAATAGCAATTGAAAAGAATTATTTTCCATCTATGACTTATTTTATTGATTTGGGGATTTATTTATTTTTTTCCCCAATAGTTCTCAATTTGCCTGCTAGTGTAGAAGATGTTTGTCCAAATATTCCTTCCTTGGTGAAACTAATGGAAGAAATTGTGGAGCTGGCAGAGTCTGGTATTCGTTACACACAAATGCCACACATCATGGAAGTGATACTGCCGATGCTGTGCAGCTACATGTCACACTGGTGGGAGCACGGACCACAAAACAACCCTGACAAGGCTCAAATGTGCTGCACAGCCTTGACCTCAGAGCACATGAACACTCTCTTAGGGAACATCCTCAAAATCATCTATAACAACCTTGGCATTGATGAAGGAGCCTGGATGAAGAGATTAGCAGGTAAGATGTAAAAATAAATAAACAAGCAAACAAGTATATATGTTTATATTCAGAATATGTGTGTGTATACATATACATACAAGCTCTGAGTTACTCTTAAACCTGGAATAGAACAACACTCATATTTTTATATTTTTAAACAATACAGATCTTGGTGAAACAGAAATATTAAGTATAAGGAACAATGTAAGTGGTATGTTTTAATCTCTTAATAAGTAACATATTAGACTATTTCTTTTTCCACAGAATATGCATCTATATATTTTGAAGTATATAGTATATATAAAGGGCTGGAGTTATTTAGCTCATATTCACTATATAGTAAGTTTCCTTTTTACAAGTGTTACACAGTTTCTTGCTATTCTGTATGAGTGCTGAATCCTTAAAATACTTTTTTGAAGCTGTATGTCTAACATACCTATTACAATGACATGTGGAAATGCATATGTCGTTTTAGTAATACTTACATTAACTTCCTTGTGATAATATCTTAAAATCTATTTTTAAACAGTTTATTTCTCAGCGTTACAATCTCTAAGGAGAAGTCACTTCAGTATGAATTCAGTTTTTCAGTTAGGCTTTCCTATGATGTTTCACTACTTCCTGTAGTAGTAATTTCATTCATGGTAGCAGTCTCAGCCATAGTCTGTTGAGGGTTAGTAATATAATGCACAAACTACATAAAATTCTTTGTAATCTAATGGATATGTTACAAATGGTTTTGCACTAATGGGCCAAGATGAAGTGCTCATTTACATATTCAGTTTTAGGAGTAGATTTGCCAAAAGCTTGTGCTAACAAAAGTCAAATGACTGTGGTTGATGGATGATTGAGCCAGTATCATTGCTAGCTACACACAAGCCTTCCAGTGCCCTAATGTGCATCAGAAATAGACATCAGCTGTTTCAGTAGCTTTGCACACAACTAGAGCATGCTTTCCAATTCTACTTCACTAAAGCATAAAAGCAAGTTTCCAAAGAGGAGCCAGCTGCTGAGAAAACTTGTGTGCACACCATGTAGTATATGTATAGATATACCATTATATATATACATATATATAAAATATATATATTATAATATATTATAATATATAACATTATATATATTATATAATATATATAATAATAATATATAATATATATAATATATATATGGTGTGTGTATATATATATATATAGCATTAAACAACTTGTACACGACTCCATAAAATGATACAAACAATTACGAGAGTGCCGGTAAAGAGGCATTTCAGCTTTCATCATCTTGCAAGTTTAATCTGTCAAGTTGTAACTTCTGCCCTCATAGAGACCATGTGAAATCCTGACCACATTTAATTCTTGGCAAAAATTCTGCTGATTTCAATGGGGCCAGGATTTTACTCTGTAGCCTAGTAATTAGATCCAAGAAAGAGTGGAACGGTACAAATTTTTATTTCTATTTTGTGGCCAGGTATATATTATAATATTCATTGCCTTAAATAGTGTTTTCCCAGCCCATCATAAGCAAAGCGAAGCCACAGCTCTTAAAGACACACTTCCTGCCACTGATGGATAAGCTAAAGAAAAAAGCAGCAGTGGTTGTATCGGATGAAGAACATCTAAGAGCAGAAGGCAGAGGTGACATGTCGGAGGCTGAACTGCTCATCCTAGATGAGTTCACCACTTTGGCACGGGACCTCTATGCCTTCTACCCTTTGTTGATTAGATTTGTGGACTATAACAGGTATGTGGAGAGGAACAGGTCAACGAAGCCCATAAAATCTTCCTGTGTATTGATACCATCTCTTATCTGTTGATGTGCCTAGCACTGAAATAAAGTAGCTTTTACTCAGCCTGCCAGTCTTGAAGTTGTTCAAGCTGATGTTCTATGACTTTCAGGAGGAGCTGGGGTCTTTTGCAGACAAAAACCAAGAGAAAAGGTTCAATACAGATCTGTTGCGTTAGACCTAGGATTAATGTAAAAGGATTTTAAGGGATTCAAACTAAGACATCAAAAAGACACTGCTACCAGATAGGATTAAAAGCATGACTACTTGGATTTTTTTTGGTTTGTGTCCTTGTAAAATGTTGAAAACTGCTTTCAAAACATAAAGCTGGTGAAGATCATCTGCATTTCCACCCTTCTACCAAACTCTAGGGCAAAATGGCTGAAAGAGCCCAACCCTGAAGCAGAAGAATTGTTTCGTATGGTGGCTGAGGTCTTCATTTACTGGTCAAAGTCTCATGTGAGTAATTCCTTGGTCACATCAATTGTTCAGGGATTGTGTTGAGGAAAACACATTTAATGACAGAAGTGAAACTGCAGATGAGAAAGCATTAATAACTTGCAGTTTTCTAACACTTTTGAAATGCCTGAGTAGCTAGGGCAGTTCATGAGTGTTTTGCAGTGTCATAGCACTGTTGGTAGATATTCCTTATATACATTCTGATTTATTTGTTTTTTGTTTAGGACTTTTATAACCAGGATGTATGGCTACTAAATTAGTAGTTGTTGTCTCACACACAGAATCACAAAGGTTGGAAGAGACCTCTATGATCAAGTCCAACCATACTTATCACTAACATACCACTAAACCACATTAAGAGCTAATCAGGCACTATAACTGATAATACTTGAATCAAAGTAAAAAATGACTCATGTGAATACTGGAACAAAAAGGTACTTAGGGACATGGTTTAGTGGCATAGTGGTGATAGGTAGACTGTTGGACTTAATGATCTGGGAGGTCTCTTCCAACCTTAATGATCCTGTGAAAAAGAGGAAAAACACCAAGAGGCAAAATACTTCTAGGCATTGGATCTCTGCATGGACTGTTGTCTAGATCAAATTTATTTTCTGACATAACTTCAATTCTCTCAAGTTTGGGAAACAAGATACCTTAATATTTGACTGTAAGATTTATTATAAACCTTGCTGTGCATAGAAACTGATTGCCCATTAGATAAAACTGGATCATCAAATTACTCATGTACTCCTAAGTTCAGTCTTTTATGTAACTTTGTTATATATCTGAATATAGTGAGATTTGTATTTGGGAAAAAATGGAATAGGTGATTTACTATCACCTAGTAAGGGAAAATCCACACAATGTTTTTATATTGACTTAGAGGAGGAGTGAGATATTTATCATAGCCTTTTCATAGCTAAAGAAACATTTCTTTCTAACACAGAAAAAGACTCAAAGCCACTCAACACCCTAACATCTGTCATGTAAATACAGCTGGAATTCAAAAATTAGAGAAGAGTAGATTTAAACTGGACATTAGGAAGAAATTCCTCCCCACGAGGGTGGTGGAACACTGGCCCAGGTTGCCCAGGGAGGTGGTTGAGTTCCCATCCCTGGAGGCATTGCAGGTGAGGCTTGCCAGGGCTCTGGGCAAGCTGCTCTAGTTGGGGATGTCCCTGGCCACTGCAGGGGGGTTGGACTAGATGACCTCCAGAGGTCCCTTCCAACCCAAACCAGGCTAGGATTCAAGATGGTTATTAACCATCCATTAATTTTTTTCTGTTCTTGTCTTATCTTGTGGATTTTACAAATTTCCAGTTCATTTCTATTTTTATTTATGTTTTATTAAATAGATTGCTCATTTAGCATAAGTGCTTGTAACTTTGATTTTCTGTATATTTTCAGAATTTCAAAAGGGAAGAGCAGAACTTTGTGGTACAAAATGAAATCAACAACATGTCTTTCCTTATCAGTGACACCAAATCTAAGATGTCTAAGGTACTGTAAAGATTTTTATGTTTTCCTTTGCAGAGGGGAAGGAGACAGAAGGACTCCAGAGATTTATTTATTTTTTTGTAGTCATTTTACAAGCAGAGTTGACTTTCAAGATAGTGATGCAAAATATTGGCAATGATATAATGGAAGTTCCATTGGATAGGGTNGGCACAGTTATGGCACCAGGGGCCACAGGAGACCACAAGGGATTTTCAGGCTGTGCCTGTTTGAGCTGTATAGGTCATAAGGAAATTGTTAAACCAGAGAAAATATAAAGTTGCTAATGGAGTTCTTTTATTTAATACTGGGGTTTTTGTCATCTTTGCCTTATGCTGCAGGCAGCAGTTTCTGACCAGGAGAGGAAGAAGATGAAGCGCAAAGGTGACCGATACTCTATGCAGACCTCTCTCATTGTGGCAGCACTGAAAAGATTGCTTCCCATTGGTCTGAACATTTGTGCTCCTGGAGATCAAGAGCTAATTGCGTTGGCTAAAAATCGATTCAGTATGGTAGGTGCTCTTTTTGCAATTCTAAGAAGTAGAAATATTTTACTAACAAAATTCTTTGATCATTTTCACCCATGCTCATTCTTACAGCATGACACAATTAATCAAATCTATAATTCTGTTATATAAAAGTACAGTGGGTGACTATGGTAGATAGTAATCTCTGTATTTGTTCTCATTTTCAGAAAATAGAACATTTCAGTTTGACACACGTTTTCTAAATGATCAATATATGAATAGAGGTGACATTCTTAAATTTAAACTGTTATTTCTCAGTTTTTAGTGCTAAATGATGTTTGTTATATTTAATGATGCTTCAGTTTGGAAATGCAAATAAGAACTGAATGTTTACTAACTTCTATGCCAATATCAACAAATTCCTGTAAGGTTAGAGTGTTTCAAAAATTATTTTTCTAGGAGTAAACTCACAGTGCAAGAATGTGGTTGCAATTTGGAATATGCTCTTTTTTTCAAGCTATGGTGCTTTATACACCCACTGAGATTTTCCTCAATCTTCCACACTGTCAGTTTTATTCATCATCTGAACCAAGCCCAAGGTTGACATTTACATGAACAATATCTTTTCTAAATTACCTTCTTTTAATTTATAATTTGTAATTTGTTGACAGAAAGATACTGAAGATGAAGTACGAGATACCATCCGCAGTAATCTTCATCTCCAGGGCAAGGTAATCTATACATAGTTTTTAAACACGATTTTCTCCCGTTGAATTCATTTTTTGGTGCCATATAATGACAACCTGTCTCGGTTCCTTAGGATAACTAGTAGTGCCTTTTTCTCTTCTGTCTAGTAACTTGTTTATGTCTACTGTTAAATGGTATATACAATAACGTGTGGCACTTCAAGTCTCTGCCTGTGAACGGCATCAATATGAAACTGGAGATGGAAGCAAGGTCTATTACTGTTAAAGCTCTACCTTATATTTTTTGAATAGACTCTGCAAAATTCTCAACGTTATTTTTGAGCTTTGTGTCAGTTTGAAGTGTAAAGGAAAAGGAAGCTACTGCTTTGGCATACTCTGTGAGGTGAAACATCTTCATTTTGATCAGGTTTTTTCCTTTTTTTCAGTCTGGTGAAAAGACTATTTTGGAAAAAGTGTGTATTTTTGTTATCAAATTCTAATTAGTGCCAGAAGAATAGTCCCAGGAAAAAAATACTGAAGTGTCCCGATGTAGTTGAACCATTTTATTCATGCTTCAAATAATGGCAAAGAAGAAACCAGAACACATAGTGTAATAAAATGATGTACGTTTCTTTCCCTATTGAAGGAAGATGGAATCAGACTTACGGATGGTTCTTTATTTAGCCCTTTACCTCCAGCCCTTATTCCAGCTTCATTCACCTCAGGGAAAAACTATTATTTCCTGTGGTCATGAAATGGTTACAAGAAAATAAACATGGGAGTTGGAAAGCTGGCTTTTTTTTTTCCTGAAAGAGTGTTTAATAATCACCCAGAAGGCTAGATTCCACTGCAATTTAGTGCGTGAAAATTAACAGGTTTGGTTTGCTTTGGGTTTGGGGTTTTTTTTTTTTTCTGTTTTTTGTTTAGTTGGTTTGGGGGGGTTTTGTTTGTTTGTTTGTTTTAAATGATTTGATAATGGAATGGTTCTTGGTGCATAATGTCTGAAGCTTAATTTGCTTCCATCTTATGTGTTATGTATATGACTGCAGTGTCAGGCAAGATCATGTGGAAGTTGGGGTTTCGGGGATCTTGCAAGGAGATATATGATTTTTCAAAGCTAACAACTACCATTTTCCATATAATATTCCAAATAAAAGTCCAATAGTTTTAGATTATAGGGATTGCACATAGAAAATTTTACCAGCGAAAAGAAAAGATTTGGTTAAATCCTAAAAAAGCTTGAAATAATTATACTTATATAGCAAATGTTGCTATTTAGAAGCGCAAGAAACCACATAGGCAAAGTACTAGGAAGAAAAGAGCATTTCTGAAGACCTTCATGAGCAACACTACTTAACCAATGTGCATGCCACAAACATAAAGACCTTAGTAATATTTTTGTCATGACAAAGATAGGTAATTCTGTGCTGACATTTTCAATATGTGTATATTTTCATTTTGTGAGCCCAACAGTTGTAAGTCTTGTCTGGCATTTCATGCTTTGTAGCATTTGTCCTCCTGTTTTAAATACTTGTTTTCATTTTATTTCTTTAGGATAACATTCTGCATACTACTATTAAGACATTTCTGTCTGTTACTGCTTTGTTGCCTTGGAGTAATAATGCTTCTTAATTCTGTGCTTTCTCTTCAGAAACTTCCTTTGCTTCAATTAAAAATTTACTATTGTTCAGCAACATATCACCTCCTCTGTTTATGACACATGAGAATAAAAGTACTTTTAAATTTCTTACATTGATGAAATTTCATAGTGCCTTGATAATCAAGAAGGAAATAATCTTAAGTAATCCAAAGTATACACTGATAGATTTTCTAACTGTAAACTTTTCAGCAGTGACTTTGGATTTTCCTCATTATTATGTGTACTTCCAGTGGAAGATGACATTCTGAGAGGGAACCACATAATACACAGCTAACAAAGCTAGAAGTTATTATAGCTAGCTTTATTTTATAGCTATGATGCCTCATTTTCTGGAAAATAGACACTTAGCACAAAATTAATGGAGAAAGAGAGAGTTACCTTTAATTGGAAGGTGCAGAAGCTTCCACGCCTTCAGGATCCTGTCCATGGATGTACGTGCTGCCCCAAGGGATTACACCTTTTTATATGGTTTATTGGTATTTAACATATAGATATCTGTAGCCAAGCCTGGCACTGGGTTTTCCAGCAGCCCACCCCCAGTGATCTTCAGCTCTGGCTTCTTCAAACCATCCTGTCCTTGGCACAGCATGAGGAAGTCCAAGATGTGCCTAGTGGCTTCTAATATGGGAACAATCCAGAAAGCTTCACATAATCCTAAAAGCTCTGAAAATCTACAAAATAACACTTAAATCTTTAGGCATCAGCTATGTGCATATACATTGCTTTACTAGCTTTGAAAAGCTCTGGTTTTGACCTGTATGTGAAAAGTAATCAACCCAACTACAGACAAAATATGGCATTCCTAGGAATTCAAAACTCCAATCTATTTTTGTGTTTATTATTTTTATTCTATTTATTGGTGTGGGAGTTTCAGGATCTGACCCTCAGTTTAATACTGAATATAATATCTATGGAATGGAATTGCCTTGTTGGTCAGTTTAGGGTCACCTGAACTGTCTGCTCCTCTCTGCAGGTGCAGCCTGTTACTTTGTACCCCGAAGCAGTACACAACATGTAGCAGTGACGTAGAGGAGCTTTAGCTGAAAAGTAAAATCACTCAACAGAATTAGTTCCATTCTAACTTAAACTAGGACAATTATGATTTGTTACCTGTTGCTAAGTAGTTTGTTCTGAGCTTGAAAAATACCTTTTTGCTAATCATTTAGCACAGAGATATTCTAGAGTTCGCATTAAACCTAAGCATATAACTTAATTATTGGAAGTATAATGTATAAAGTTAAATTCAGTTGTTATTTACAAAGTACAATATCATTTATTCCATAGTTCTCTGATGTCATTTGTATTCAGCCACTATCATGACTGAATCAAGTATGTGTTAGATACAGTCAAGTATGATGTTTCTTGTTAAGAAAAATGATGCCATTGTGCTATAAGCATACACTATCCTTTGCTTGTCTGATGGAGTTAAAGGCAATGTAGGCCCAATGGTCTTATCAATTGAAATTATTATTTAATGTTATGAATTAATATGTTAGTTATAATGGTGTTTGTGTAAGGTGGCTTTCAAAGCAGAGGAGGAAGACTGGTTTTCTTCCAACCACAATAATTTTCTTCCTTCAAATGGTGTTTTCCTTTAACTACTTTTGCTCTCACAGACACCATGTTCTGTCATTTATGTTAGAGGTAAAATCTAATTTATCTCAATCTCTATTTGGGAAACTGCACTGTTTGAAACTCTTCCTTCTGAATTCTTAGCTATTAATGTTGTGGTGTCTGTTTCATGCATTTGTCTACCTTTGTCTTCACCCTGTTTCTGTCTTTCCTTTCCTTGCATGCCTGCATGCTGTTACTCAGTACCAAGCCTTTTATTTCAAGAAATTGATGATGAAACTTGCATTCATTTTGACATGGACGAAGCTCAAGTCACCAAAATCTTCTTCCAGCCATGCTAATTCTCATCTTGAATTGTCAACTACTCACACACTTAGAAAACTACCTATACAAAAAAGCTGTACCTTGATAGAATGTGAGGAGTCCTCAGATCAAAAGACATCTCCATCTGTGATTAAAAAGTCTTTTGTGGACTATCCATTCACGATGATCCAGTCAAATGCTCACACAAAGACTGTGGATGTGGAAGAAATGCCTGCCAATTGTGGCTTTCTAGGTTGTAATAAGCTATTATTGAGTGACTATGTAAGTTTATAATCATTCCTGGAACTTCAGTAAACTTCATGTAAAACTTGAGAAAAACGTCTCTGTTTCATAAGAAGGTTTGTGTAGGTGAATTAGCATTATTGTCTCATCTTAGGCACAAACTGAAATATGGATCCACAGAGATGTTTTAGAAAAGTAAGTGCTGAGTTTAAGCCCTATGGGAATCTGTAGGGTTTGGGCTCTTAAATGCTCTAGGAATGCAGGCTGGTGTGCCTTAAATTCAAGTGCACAATCAGGCATGATCACTGGCCACAGCTCTCAGTAAAATGGCTTATGCATTGCATTTGTCACCAGGGTCACTGGCACAAAGAATGGTTCCAAAGAGTTTTGCATCACTGCTGAGTAGCAGAAGTACTGGGGACACAATATGAACCAGAAAAGAGATTGCTGGTGGTAAAAAAGAGAATCACAAATCACAGAAATGGAAAAAATAGAGAAAAATAAGAAAAAAATGTATTGCTTTGTGCAGTTTTTATAATCTGTAGGCTAATAAGAAAATGCACCTTGAATTCATTTTCCATAAATTTATTTTTTAGCTAGTAATAAGTGAAATTAGGATTTTCTAACAATTGGAAAAAAAACCCTAAAATAAAAAAACTAGATATAAATAAGATTGAAATTACCAATTTCCATGACTGAAAACTAAGTAATCTCAACTAGCAGAGCAACAATTTCATTGATATTTGGTTTAATAACTGTAAATTCTGTGTACAGCTGCCTACAATACTTTTCCTCCAATAATAATTCCTGGTGCCAGTGCTATTTGTTGACCCATTTGTCATTAGCTCTTTGTATGATTATTAGACTTTTAGTGCCCTTGAAGCTCTCAAGAAACAATGCACAAATCTTCAGTTTTGGCTCTGCCAGGCAGTGTAATGGACATGGAATGGGTTAGGCATGGCAAGGTGTGGGTTAGCCATGTCAAGTGTTTCTGTAGTGCTCTGAAGCACTTTCTGTACTAATTCAAGTGTTTGTCACGATGTTTGGAGCATTTTGCTGTGGTGACATGGAATCTTTCTCCTGCAGCTCGAGGATCCTGCCATTAGATGGCAGATGGCACTTTACAAAGATTTACCAAATAGGACTGAAGATTCCTCCGATCCAGAGAAGACTGTGGAAAGGGTGCTTGATATAGCTAATGTACTGTTTCACCTGGAACAGGTTAGACACATTTTCCCAATTCTCTTGTTTCTTAACCTCAACAAAAGTATTTGTCCTTTCATTTATACTTTCAGCTGCTCTATTTAATATTCTTTTTTCTTTTGATGGCTGCATTTTATTTGCTTTGTGTTGTATTTTGTAATCCAGTATCATGGTCATATCATTCACAGAGTGTATTTGCGTTAGCCTCAGCATTTGTTTGGAAAAGGACTAAGAAAGTGATACCTATGTTACAGCTTCCTTCTGGTGCCTTTCAGCTAGAAGTAATCACTAAGCTGTCCATGGACCACGAAATGTGATTAAAAAAAAACAACCAACTTATCATTGAAAATATGCCTGTTTTTCAAGTTGTTTTTCCTCAGCTGAGATTCTTGACACGAAACTTAAAGATGGCTACATAAATATCTGGTTAGAAGGTGCATTATAGCTGTATGGAGAAGGACTTGATACACAGCTTCTCTAATGATGGTTTTAGAAAGCTGTTTACTATGTACTAGTTAAAAAAGAGTAAGAAGAATCTCATAGAATCATAGAACAGTTCCAGCTGGAAGAGACCTTGGAGATCATCAGTGCAGCCTTTGTCCTAGCTCTATCAACCTGCTAAATGATGCTCCCCAATGCAACATCTCCCTGTCTCTTAAACCCCTCCAGGGATGGTGACTCAAGCACCTCCCTGGGCAGCCTGTTCCAATGGCTGACAACCCTTGCAGCAAAGAAATTCCTCCTAATGTCTAGCCTGAACCTCCCCTGGCGCAATTTCCATCCATTTCCCCTTGTCCTATCACTCTCTACCAGGGAGAACAGAGCAGTCCCTGCCTCTCTACAACCTCCCTTCAGGTAGTTCTAGAGAGCAATGAGGTCTCCCCTCAACCTTCTCTTTTCCAGGCTAAACAGGCCCAGATCCCTCAGTCTTTCCTCCTCAGGCTTATGTTCTAAGCCCTTATCAGAATCTTATCAGTAATACAGAACAGGATGAATTCCCATTGTAATACCAGATTGACATTTTAGATCGATCTTTCTGATCAAACTTGAACAATAACTTGTAGTGATGTAAATGCTGGCTGCTTTTATTCTGGGTACTTTGCACCTATTTGCTTTACTTATCTTCTATATATAAGTGCTCAGGTGATTTTGTTACTAAAATGGCTAATTCAATGCTTTTAAAATGATAAATATATGAACGCTAGGTCTGTTTTTATGATAGTCTTGAATAATCCTTTGCTCTCTATATGCAAATACTCTGTTCTCCATATAGATGCACTCTGAATGTTTTCCTTATTGCCCTGGCAAAGATCAGATCATTCTTTGTATTTTCTCTCCATTCACAGCTAACTTCTTTGTTTTTATTATTTTCAGAGATCTGCTTGCGTAGGCCGAGGCTATTTCTTTTGGGAAAGTATAGAGGGTTTTTAGTTGTTATTACTAAATTCCTAACTTCCACGTTTGGGTTTGTCTGATTTCTAAATTACTGGCACTAACTTTGTGACTGTAAATATGTTTGCAGTGAATGCTTTTCTATCCTTTCTCTTAACATATTTCTCATTTATATTTTGTCATTTGGAAGGAACTTGTTTTAGAATGTTACTGTTGAATCTTGCAAGTGTAATTTTCCTTTTCACTGAATGCTTGGCAGTATTTTAGTCTGTTAGATGTTTATAGTTTAACTATGAGTAATTTTTCATATTTCACTAAACTAGGAAAGTCATCTGACATTTGTGTTTGAGCTGACTATGGAGTCTACGTAAATGTCATTCTCACTACGTATTTTAAATAAAATGCTTGATTTTATTACAAGGAAGCATAACCAAAGCTTTCAGGGTATAGATGCTATCTTCCATTGACTCTTTTGAAGATGTTGGGAGTCAGGGAAGCCATTATTCCACTACCACAGTTGCCTATAAAACAAACAAAACCCCCAGAAGCAAACAATCCCCCACAAAAGACATGTCCCCTTCCCCCCTTAACTGCACAAGAGTTGTGTAGGTTAAATCAAATGATATAATCTTTTATATGGTGCAGTTGTCAAGTAAATCACAAAAACTGTGACTAGGAAAGGCAAAGAGTGGGAAAGGAGTGATCTGTAGCACAGGCTGCTATCATAGTTCCCAGGTATCCAGTCAGGCAACACACTGTTGCTTTTCTGGGCCACAGTAGTCTTTTTATTCTGATGGAAACAAGGATGAGAGGTGGAATAAATGAAACCAGAAGAGCAAAAGATGATTATGGTGCACACTCAGTTTCAAGTCATGCTACTGTAGAGCCAGGATGAAGAAAGAAAATCTATCTGAAGACAAAGTTGTAATGTAGCTGATGTGTTTTGAGTATCTTATGTTCATTCTAGCTATGCAGATTAATGGAAGGCATTTATTCCTAACTAAGTCTTCCTGCCTGTCTCTCATCTTTAAAGTTAATTCCTTTCCATTGCAGTTGGTCATGGTAGATAGTAGAAATAAAGCATTAATTGTGTTTAAGATAATTCCTTTAAAAGTATTGTCTGAGGCAAAGTGAAGGCACACAATTTACCTGTACATATGTGAAGAGTTACGTATAAAAGACAGAGGGAAGATTCTTTGTATTAGAAGCTAAGGTTTCTTGAGAGATAGGCTCAATATTCTATCTAAAAGATAGAACAAGCAGGATGATGTAAAAAAGGCAAATATCTATGTCATGCATAAAAAGGGAAATTTTTTAAAGTTTATTTTCTGAATTTTGGTTATACAATTGACTGATCACTTGAACTTTGTCTAGAACACTTATCCCCATCTATTATTTTTCTGTTCTCTTTCCACTTGGTTTATCTATTATCTCAGGGTGGTTTTTTATTTTATTATTCCTATGCCCACACAGTATGACCATTGGCAGATTGTTTATTTTTCCATGTGTATTTTATATAACAGGTTGAGCACCCTCAGCGGTCCAAAAAAGCAGTGTGGCATAAGCTGCTGTCTAAACAGAGGAAAAGAGCAGTAGTTGCCTGCTTTAGAATGGCACCATTGTACAATCTGCCAAGGTAAGAGCTGTATTTATTCCATCTTCCACAAATGAATTCATGTTCATACCGTGCCATTTGGTGAGATCAAAATGGAGAAAAACACAGTAACTGATAAACTACAAGGTAATGTACTTTGTCTATTACTTTCTTTTAACTGATCCAATTCCTTTCTCCTAATATATCTTCTGGAAAAAGTAACAAAAAGTATAATTATAAACTTCTGGTTCTTTCCTCCTGCTCTTATTCCACCTGTATGTTTTCTTTAGTGAAATGTAAACCACTTGCTGCAGAATCAGACATATTAGTGTCACTATAATGTCACCTTGGGAGATAAATTTCCTCCTAAGCCATAGTACAGCTCTGGAAATATCGAGTTACCTTCATTATTATACACAGGAAATAAACTGGTACTGTTTATCTATTTTAGATGCACTTTTGGGAAGAACATTCAGTGTTGGACAAGATATCTAGAACCATACACTAGGTGTTTCACACCTTTTCCTGTGGCTCCTTTAACCTCTGCTTTCTTATTCAGTACAGAATGTGATCCAAGCAAGTGTCAGAATTGTGAGAGTCTGGAGGGAAAGAATGTGCAGAAAAAGTTAAAGACATCTGTTTCCTTATGGAATTGCTAAAAATAATTTCCAGAATACTTGTATATGATCTTTTCAACATAATAATGTTCTGGATTCTTCCCAAAAGTATGCACATTAGTAATATTACCATAATTAGTGGGATGAGTCTTGGAATCTGTGCCAAGGAGCTCAAGGGTGTGGGAGTCATAGTAGCTTGACATGAGGCTCCCATGGCAGTTGGACATAGAACAAAAATGCATTCATCTGTAACTGTTCTTGCTTTAACAAGTAGGTCATCTGCATATAATTAGCATGTGTATTTTAATTATACTTCTTCCTTTTCAGTATGAGAGACTGGCAGTTGTATAAAAAAATAAGATGATTGGTAAAATTCTTCATGGAGAACTGGATTTCACACAGTCCATTTGCATTGAAACCTCAAGACAAAAAAAAACCAAAATAGTAAACATCATCATTGGGTTTACCTTCTTCCCCCTAGCCATATCATCCATTTAATTTCATGGACTTCGAAAAAAAAAAAAAATTTATTTTAGATATACAAGTCTAATCCTGAATATTAAAAAAATACAATTGAACACAATCCAAAATTATCTATTGCTGTTATCTTAATATTTAATATAATATGAAAATATTTTACGTTAAAAATAAAACTAATGTGGCAAAGTAATTGATTTTCTTATTTGAAATTACATTTCTTTAAAATTGTATTTATTATCTGTTCTTACAATCATTATTATTACACTTTAATATCAGTTTTACAAGTTAATAGGACATAGTTTTGAACTGAGCATTTTGACTTTTAATTTTAACAATAGGTGCTTTTGGAAGGTTTACCATAGACATTTTGCTTTCTTTTTAAATGCTAGTTGTAACGGCTGGACAGTTCTTCAAGCTAAATGAAATTCATACTAACCAAATCTTCTTTTTAAAAGTTTACAGTTTGTGTTTTCAATGTCCCTGTTTAGGCACCGAGCTGTCAATCTCTTTCTTCAAGGCTATGATAAATCTTGGATTGAAACAGAAGAACACTATTTTGAAGACAAACTGATAGAAGACTTAGCAGTACGTCTGGGTGCAGAGGGTCCTGGGAGGGTATTATGGATTAACATACATATTGTATAATAATAATTAATCATAATAATAATAATTAAGTTTGTGAGGTACATAAGATATCATCTAACCTACCTCTGCCTAAAAGGTTGAGCTATAAAACACGTCACTCTGACCGGTGTGAAAAATAACAGGTTATGGAGATTCCAGAATCCCCACACACAGTCTGCTTCAGGACTAAAGTAACCTTTGACAAAGAGTTTAAAACTTTTGTCTAAATTATGTACCACTTGCTGTTATTTCACTATCTCTTATCTTCTGCCCGGTGGAAAAAGGAGACAGCCTATTCACTTCTTCTTTGCAGTTAACCTTCATGTATTTGAAGATTTCATAACCCACATGAAAGCCATTTAAGTCAAAAGGTTAGAATATGAAACTTGGGGAATTCTAGTCTTAGATTAATCCGTCCCTCAGAAGCAGACAGAGTCTACTTCTTTTTCACAGAAGAATACTCTTGTCAGAATCACAGATCACACAGAACAATCCCAGTTGGAAGGGACCCACTAGGATCATCAAGTCCAACTCCCATCTAGGCACAGGACAACCCCAAGGTCGCACGACATGACTTATGGGCATTGTCCAAGTGTCTCTTAAACTGCACGAGATTTGGAGCCATGATTACCTCCCTGGGGAGCCTGTTCCAATGCTCCACCACTCTCTGGGTAAAAAACGTCTTCCTAACATCCAGCTTGAACCTCCCCTGGGACAGCTTCAGACCATTCTCCTGGGTCCTGTCACTGTTCACCAAAGAGAAGAGTTCATCCCCCACTCCTCCCTCTCTGCTGAGGAGCTCATAAACCGCAATGAGATCCCCCTCAGTCTTCTCTTCTCCAGGCTGAACAGACCAAGTGATTTCAGCCTTTCCTCATATAACTTTCCCTCCAAGCCCTTCACCATCTTTGTTGCCCTCCTCTGGATGCTCTCCAGCAACTTCATGTCCCTCTTGTATTGTGGTGCCCAAAACTGCACACAATACTCCAGGTGAGGCCACACCAGCACTGAGTAAAGATCGACTAGTGATGGAGTGCTTGATGCACCCCAGGATCCGGTTGGCCCTCTCGGCTGCTAAGACACAGTATCCCAGTATCCCAGTATGTCAGGGGTTGGCAGGGCCCTAGAAAGCTCATCTAGTGCAACCCCCCTGCCAGAGCAGGAGCACCTAGAGCAGCTCACACAGCAATGTGTCCAGGCAGCTCTGCAATGGCTCCAGACAAGGAGACTCCACAGGCTCCTGGGCAGCCTGGGCCAGTGCTCCATCACCCTTACTGTATAGAAGTTCCTCCTCACACACTGCTAACTCATCTTCATCTTGCTATCTTTTAATAATTCCGGAAGGGTAAGGATTTTTCCTAACAGTTAAGTGTTAGAGCCATGCCTTTAGCCTGGTAAATCCTTGATTTTCAGTAAGGCCTTGTGTCCTCATCCTTTACAATTGTCTCAGAAAGACAGTTCTTTTGAGAGTTGAGCAAGAACTAGTACTAGGAAATTATTCAGTCCCTGGGAGGCCTAACAGAACACAATCTGAGATCAATCTTTTTATTGTGAGGAAAGCCTGCTTTCTGCAATAGATAGGAAGCTAACTGTAAAAATTGCTTTTAGACAATTGCTTTTGCTTAAAACCAGCTAACCAAATTGTGAACATTTTTGAAAACAAGGATCAAATTAGTGTAAGGAAGATCAGCAGCAATGAGCTCAACACAAACAGACTATCAAAGTTTGGTTTTGCCTGCACATATGGAAAATTCATTTCATGTGACATTCTTATTGTATAATCAAGCCTCGTGACCAAGCAAGAGACTTCTGCTTGTAATACAATGTTTTAAACTGATATCTTCATATATCCCAACACACTGCAAGTGTTTTAAATAATGCAGGTTCATTGCCAAAAATAATTATGTTTTAGTGGTTGAGGGCGTGTATATATAGATACTGCATATGGAACAATAAAGCTCTTTGCATGTGGATGTGGATGTGCAGGTATGTATATGTCAAGAAGTATCCAAGCATGGTCATTTGTTTACACTGTGATGTAAAGGGTTGTCTCCTTACCTCCTATATGAAACCATATCTTTGCTAAGTTTGTGAAGAGCTCCTTTCCAGCAGGTATCTTATGTGAAAATCTGTCTTAGAGAAGATGGAAACAGACTGGAATGGCTGCTATATCAATATTTAGTAAAGGACTACAGGCATTGCCTTGAAATTGCTCAAGCGTGCAGATAAGTGTGTTTCCAGTGCTCTCTTAAGGGCTCATGTATTACACCTTCCAGTCAAGAGAGCAAACAAGTCTCCATCTGTCTTTTAAATAAATTTCTCCCACATTCTTGCTGCTTCAGAGCACTCTGCTGAGGGTGAGTGAAGTTGTACTGTCCAACTCTGTGCAGCTGACACAGTCTGTTTGTGTGGGCTTGATGAAAGATGTAGTTGTGATGCTGGTGAAGGTTCTCTGTCCCTCTTAGAGAAACTAAAAGTTTATTGCACTGTTAAGATAGAATCATAGCACAGGCTGTGATGGCAGAACTCATCTAGAAAGGGAGAAAGGAGGAACCTTGGATTATCTAATGTATGCTTGAAGGATTATCTGAAGTTTCTGAACTATTCATATAATTAGTTAGAAAACTGGAATAATCCAGGGCCCAGAAATTACAGCCAAGACTTCCTGTCCTTTAGCAGTCTGTAGTCAGTAAACTGCAGTCTTCTATGCCATAGTACATACTGAGAATCTTGAACTCCCTTTTCTGCTAAGGAAAATTGAAGGGAGAAATGCAACAAAAGCTACCTCCTTCCTGACTTTGCTAGGTTCAGGCAATTTATAGACCTGTGTAAAGGGTTTTTTGGGGCATGTAGGAGATGTGTCTGCATCCCGTAAAGTAGACAACTGGACTAAAAGTTTTGTTGCCTGAATCTTGTGTCCTTATGTCTGTTAGACAAAAGTAGCACTATTTCTTTTACCTCTGTATATTAAAAAAAAATAAAAATGTACACAAGTCCTGTATTTGAGTAGCTTAATTCTACTGATTCTTAATTCAGACTCAACAGATCAAGTCTCTAAGAGAACAAGATTTTAATACTTGATATTAAAATTATAGGATATTCAACACTGTCTTTTCTAACAGTTAAAATGCTTCTGCTTTAATCACATAGGTTATATGAACAATTAAATTATTGATTCGTTTTGTTGGTAGCCATTACTGGACATAATGTGTAAGAACAATACAATGAACAATTAGATTATATAAAAATTAAATCTTCAGCATTCAGAAATGGCAGCTAAACCTTACACAACATTTGTTTTATCCTCTTATGTTACATTTAGTTAAAGCTTTTCATTTTATACAAATAACTATAGGGAAAATGTCCACGAAATGTCAGAAAATCATTTGGTTCTAGTCTTCTATGCTTAATAATGAGTTTTACTTAATCATTGGTGAAATTGATCCTCCATTTAATTTGGGTTAAATCTATGATATTTAATAACTTGTATTAAACATTGACACAACTTCTGCCCTTTTGCTTCATTAGTTTTGATAACAGTAGACAGATATTCTGGTTTATAACATTACCAGGTATATAGAATACTACTATTTAATTAAAGTGAAAGGTCAGCATCCTAAATGAGATTGAAATAAAGAGCAGGGGATGTCTGTAATGCTGAGATGTAGCTAGAGTTATCATTTGTATTGTTCAGATCTTCTTATTAATACTCTAAATATTGTCAAATATTGCAAAACATGGCATGAACCTTTTATGTCCCTCATACACTAGCATGTAAAACTATCATTGTGCTTATATGTCAATGAAAGTGAATTCTCAGTTGCAACCCAGTTGTGTTTGGTACAGCTGAGTGGAAAAGGTGTCAGGTACATATGAAATACATACTGAGATCTAGATGCATTCCCAAAGGAATATATTTGACACTAGCACACCACATTTTTTTTTCTTAATAGGCAAACAATCCATTTTCCCAGTATCTGTTGTGTAGCCAACACTTCCTTACTGTTAACAGATAACATCTGATGATATAATGATTTCTTGCATGTGCAGTCATATGGACTTCTTCTTACCTATATTTTAGTGTATACTACTAGGTGAAAACAAGGACTGGTCATAATCTATGCAACCAGTTTTCTTTTGAGCTACCAGATGCTTTGTAGAAAAATATGTCTAGAGTAAAAAATGTTGTTAATACCTTGCTATGCAGGATCTTCATTCGCAAAGCCTAGCCATGATGATGACCTTGATATGCAAAATTGACTTTCTGAAGTAAAGTTAAATTAAATCTTTTTTTTTTTTATTTTTTTCCCCTAAAGAAGCCTGGGAAGGAACCAGCAGAAGAAGATGAAAGCCTTAAAAGAGTTGATCCTTTACATCAACTTATTCTACTATTCAGTCGAACAGCCTTGACTGAAAAATGGTATGGAGGATGTGAGAGAATGCAGAGTATATGCAGATTTCCAGTTGTATTACTCCATGTATTTGAAGTTCTATATGTGTCTGTTCAAGTGAGATGGCATAGGCTAGGGCAAAACATGCCTATGTACATATGGTGAGTTCTGAGTTACGCTCACACCTCTCTAAGCTGTGGTTTGTAAAGCCGTTGTAACACAACTGATAGTGAGATGGCAGGGGTTTGATAGAGACAAACAGTTATGGATGCTGCATACAGGTCTTGCTACACCTCCCTCTTTTGTCTGTCTTCCCTATTGACAGATAGATTCTGAATGGAAAATGTAAATATATTGTAGGTATAATTGAAAAATTGGCTATGTTCTCTTTACTGGAAGATGTTTATGAATTTCTGAGCTCTGTGTTTGTAGCTGGCTTTACTTTTCAGTTTGTATTAGTTGATCAAGTCCATATTTAAAAAAAAAACAACTTGTATTTAATTATGACTAGAGAAATCCTTTAAAAAAAATTAAGGTGCTTAAAAATGGTTTCATGCTCCAGTTCTACTATTATGGATCTAATTTCCTCATTTCCCTTTTTATCTCTCTATTAACCAGCAAATTGGAAGAAGATTTCCTGTATATGGCATATGCTGACATTATGGCAAAGGTAACTTTTTTGCCATCTCTTGCATCTTTTCTGATTTAATAAAATTAATGAAGATCAAGAGAAATTATGTGTAAAATGAAGGCTTAGCCCCTTTGCCCCCCTCAGCTTATCAGTAAATATTTTCTTTCTTATGACATCAGAGCTGCCATGATGAAGATGATGATGATGGTGAAGAAGAAGTGAAGAGTTTTGAAGTAAGATTACACTTTCATTTTGGTGGTGGTGGTGGTTTGTTTTTTTTGTCATGTTAGACATTATTTCATAGCTTCCAACTGTCATTTATGTTTCTTGGTTCATGGCTTACTGCAGCTTATTATGCCAGTGAACTGCATGTCATAATGTGGATTGGCTAATAGGAGTGACTAGATTCACAGCAGTAAAACAAAAATGTATGGAATATCACATAGGGTTAGAGAGAGAGTCATTTTACTTACCTTACATGTTTATCTGACTGACTTTTTAGTTTTTGAAGAGAAATATTGTGGGCAGTCATTTATTCTGGAAGGATGCTAATAGGATATATCTTGTATAGTATCACATCCTACCCTTAGTTTGGATGGTTAAAATACTTCAATAATTGCTTTATCGTAGTAATCATTTAGATTCACTGTAATTTATACAGTATTTTTATCTTCAATATAAACATGTTATGTTTATGTTAGTGCCTCTCAGTAAAAGGTGAGTTTTTGTTTTCAGTACTACAAAGCTTTTTCTTACATTGAGAATAGGAAATCTATATTTATTATTGATTAATGTTGAGTTTTTAGTAATCATCTCTGTATAAGGAAACACATGATCACAACAGTAAGAGACAAGTCCTTGTCATGTGTTTTCTCTGGGATCTGTCTCTCTTTTTCCATTGTCTGTTCTGAGGGACACTGAGGGAATCAAATTGTTAATGTTTTTAATATTTTAATATATTAACATATTTTAATTGACATTTACAGTTGTCTTATCTTTCAAACCAATTAATGCTTACATTTAGTATCTTTACTAAAACAATGAAACATATTTTTATTATTTCTCTAAAATATTTACAAATATACTGATTGATATAAAACTACAAGTGCTCTTTTGATTTTTAAGGAGTGGTTTGGCTTGTGTTTACTTTTACTCCCACTGTTCTGTACCCATCAGATGTTCTATATGTTTTCTACATGAAGCTGTATGAGATAAGGAATTATTTAAGTGTGTATTCCCTGTGTGCCTGTGTACAGAATTCAGAAAGAATACCAATACCAAATTCTTTTTAAGTTGCTCAGAAGCTCTGTTCCAGTTGAGTTACAACTAACACATCTAAAATATAAATTACTGTTTCTTGGTGAATATCTAAGTATGAATCTAGGGGGGGGTTTTGTTTGTTTGTGTATTTTTTTCCTAGAAATGCAATGTATGACGTTTCATTGACTAAAAAAAAGAATATTATTTTGATAAGCTTTTTTCATGCATGCTTCGTAGATACCAAAATTCTTGTGCTTATAAATGTAAAAATTTATAAGTAGAAAGTCATGGAGGTGAATGAACAAATTTATCAGTAAGGAATTTATTAGTGCTCCTTACTTAAATTATAGTGGATTCCTTGTTCAGCATTTATCTTTTGAGAGAAGATCCTATTTATTTCTTTTGTATTATTATTTTTTCTATAGCTATGAAACTTATGTTCAAATAACGTAGTAATCTGTTCAAAAGACAATATTGTGTATATATTTGGTCAGTCACCTGCAGAAAAAAATTTTGGACTTCTTTTTCTTATTACTATTTCGCTTCTTGTCCTTGCCCTTCCTTAAGGTGACAGGATCACAACGCAGCAAGGTAAAACAAAAATATGTGTGTATTTGTCTGGGTCTGATTTTGTCATTTTTTTAGGCCCAACATCTTGGATAAGTTCAACTAAAGGGTCTCAAAAACGTTCTTAACATTTCAGTTCCAGCCTGACATCTCTACCAAACACTTCTTGTCCACAAACTCATTTTAAAAGGCTCCCAAGAATTGTTCATGCAAAATATGTCATATAAAACTACTTTGCCATTTTGGGGAAAACAGAGTATCAATTTGCTTGTTCATATTGTTTTGCTGTTCTTGCCTTTTGTGCATCTGTTATCTTCTTTCTGGTTATCATTTAATTTGAATGCTTAAAATAATTTATTTGTCTCTTATGGGAAAGCAGTTGGACTTTTCTTCTCTACCTTAGCAGACATGCATTTCTGATCGAGTAGTGAATTGTGTTTCCAGTGTTTGTCACAGAGAGAGCATGAAGTGTGTTGTAGCTTAGCTGTGATTCAGACTCTTTGGAACAGACTGAGTGCTTAGCCTTCATTGGGAGAGGATTGGATAGAAACTCAGCAGCTAGCCTATACCTCAAGCAATTCCTACATGGTTTGTGTTTTCTCTAAAACCATACAGGCAATAGCTCTGAAATTTCACAATGTTATTCTTTTATTATTTACTCAATTTTTTACAGTCTTTTGTGTCTCCTCATGAAAATCTCACCCCTTGTTTCTAAATGGTGATTGATGGCTAAAGCACCAGCCTGCTTGCCTACTCCATGCAAGTCAAAGTCTCCGTAGCTGTTGTTGGTTGACTTAGGCTGCTTGCTGATAGTGCTGCAAGGCTGATGTTCTGAGAGAGGAGGTATGGCGTGTGGGGTAGCTAATTCTTGTTTCTGAGGTGTTTCAATATAGTTCTTTGTGCTGTGGCTAATGGCAGCTAGACTAAGTAGAGATGACTTGCTTGAGATGGGGAATGCACGAACTTAGCTGATGGTCAGACTCCAGTCAGTAGCTTCCAAGTTTATTGCCTGTGGCAATATAAGGAACTGTTACAACCTTCTCCATTGAAAAGAGCAAAGTGATTTTGGTGTTTTGTTTGCTAGCACTTCTATTAACACTCAGTTCGTAAAAGAAAGGAGTTCACACACAGCTATGGATAAGAGGAGATGTATTCCAGGATCAAATTTACTTTTACTCCTCCAAAAGTTTAAACAGATCTGTTCTCTCTTCATACAATAAAGGCATTATCATGGAAGATGAATGCACTCACACACTCACAAAATCTTGTTTAAAAGGTATTGTGATCACCACAAACACAAAGTACATATTACAAAACCCCAAAGGAAATACATAAGCACTACTGTAATATAATTCCTTCTTTGTTTCTTCCTTTAATTCAGCTATTGAAATACTAACCTATCTATCATTCTACCTGTTTATCATATACTAAATGCTATATGCTCCATAGAAAATTTTCTGTCTTGCTGACTGAGAATTGTTTTAAAAGGGAAAAACCACAACAATAAGTAATCCTTGCTTCCTTCATACATTACAAAACAGTTTTAAAGATATGAGACTATATATACTAGCTGTGTGTGTGTACATTTGTGTCTTAGTCTAGCTCAAAGTTCAGTGTTGCAGTCAGTTCTTTCATTCCATCCTCTGTGTGTATGTGAAAAGAATGTTCAGTTTGTATGGGAATAAAACTCTGCTGCTCCTCTAGACTTTAAAAATGTGTGATGTTTGAAGTCCTATAAACCCACAATGTGTCTGTCTACGTTTGCCTGCTAGTATTTGCTTTGAATTACTGTGATTATCTTTGCTGCTTGCCCTTTGTTAACTTTCTATCGTGTTGAACAGACACTCAAGTGATTCTCTGTAGAACTGGTGTCACTGTCCCCCTTGATTCTATCGGATAGGAATTTTTTTTCCAATCAAAGTGTTTAATCATCTGAATGCAAATTCTGTATTTGAGTCACTGACTCTACTGGTTTGCTACCTATTAATGTGCTCTAAATAGATGTAGGATGAGAACTGAGAAAAAGGAATCCAAACTTTGCTCTCCACAAGAAAAGAACTGGGTGAGATAGAGTTCCTCTGTTAGTTTTCTTAATCCCTGTTACTGGTAGTGACTTTGTTGATAGACTTTTGTATTCACTAAATTTTTGTCAAAATGATACGTTGTGCTGTCACTTATCTCAGACTCAGAAAGACTTGCAAGTTTCTTACTTACAAATAATGCAAGCTCTTAAAGCTGTATACCATCAGAGATGGTCACAGTTATTGTCACAAAGCCTGCATAAGTGGAGTGACCAAAAAGTGGAGTGGAATGTGCAAAAATGTGTTTTTCCTACCAACAACAGAATGGATGCAACCAAACAAGTGATTTCACTCTTCACAACTACAGGATAAGTTATTCATACATACAAGAGTTGGGTTGGAAAGTCATCTAGTCCAACCCCTCTCCAATGAGCAGGGACATCTTTAACTAGATCAGCTTGTTCAGAGATCTGTCCAGTCTGACCTGGAATGTTTCCAGGGATGGAGCATCTGGGCAGCCTGTTCCAGTGTTTCACTACCCATAGAAGGTAGAAAATAACAGCCTCCACACAGTTCAGTGTGAATCAAGCAAAAGACCCTTTGTGATAACATCAACTTTTAATACCTTTCTGTGCAATCATGCATATAATGATTGGTCTAAGCCTGTTTTCATGTGGCAAGCAGAACAAACAGATTGGTTAAAGTTTATCTTCACGCACTAAGCATGCAGTACAGGTTGACTTCTTATTGGCTCACGGAGTTGCTGATTCTTGTGCTTTTTTCCTGCTATTCTTGGCTGACTTGTTTTCATTCCCTGCTAATGAAGTAACTGTTATTCTTCCTCTTTATCACAGGATACATGCCTCATCCAAGGTCTTTGCATGGCTGATTCACAATATGTCCATTTTCTTCCAGCTATCTTCCCACAACTACCCTCACTGTAAAAATTTTTTCCTTATACCTAGCCTAAATCTACCCACTTTTATTTAAAACCGTTACCCCTTGTCATATTGCAACAGGTCCTGCTAGAAAGACTCTCCCCATCTTTCTTACAGGTCCTTTTTAAGTACTGATGGCCCGCAATAAGGTTTCTGCAGAGCCTTTTCTTCTCCAGGCTGAACAAGTCAAATACTCTCAGCCTTTCTTCATAGGAGGGGTGTTCCAACCCTCTGATCATTTTTCTGCCCCTCCTCTGGACGTGCCACAACAGGTTCATTTCTTTCCTGTGCTGAGGACTCCAGAGCTGGACAAAGTACTTCAGGTTGGGTGTCACCAATGCAGAGAAGAGCAGCAGAATGGCCTTCTTTGACCTGCTGGCCACACTTCCTTTGATGTAGCCCTGGATTTGGTTAGCCTTCTGGGCTGTGAGTGTGTTATCAGCTTATGTCCAGCTTTTCATCCACCAGCACCTCGAAGTCTTTGTCCACAGGGCTACTCTCAATGCCTTCATCCCCCAGCTTGTATTAATAGTAAGGATTGCCGCATCCCAGAAGCAGGACTTTGCACTCAGCCTTGTTGTAGCTCATGAGGTTCATCCCTCAGGTGCGTCAAGCACACCACTCAGCTTGGTGTCATCTGCAAACGTGCTGAGGGTGAACTCCATCCCACTGTCTATGTCATTGATGAAGATATTAAACAACAGGAGTCCCAGTATGGACCTCTGAAGGATACCACTTGTCATGGATCTCCATCTGCACTTTGAGGCATTGACCACTACCTTCTGGATGTGACCGTCCAGCCAATTCCTCATTCACCCAACAGTCCCTTCATCAAATCCATAACTAGTTTAGACAGAAGGATGTTATGGGGGACCATGTCAGAGGCCTTACAGAAGTCCAGATACGTGACATCTGTAGCTCTCCACTTGGCTACTGATGTAGTCACTCCATCACAGAAGGCAGATAGGTTGGTCAGTCAGGACTCGTCCTTGGTGAAGTGATGCTTACTGTCTCAAATCATCTCATTGTCCTCCATATGCTTTAGCCTAGCTTCTAGGAGGATCCCTTCCATGATCTTCCCAGGCACAGAGGTGAGGCTGGCAGCTTGGTAGTTTCCAGGGTCCTCCTTTAAACCCTTTTTAAAACTAGATGCAATGTTTCCCTCTTTCCAGTCACCAGGGTCTTCCCTTGACTGCCATCACTTTTCAGATATGGAGAGTGTCTTAGCAGCTCCATCAGCCAATTCCCTCAGGACTCTGGGATGCATCTAGTCATGTCTCAAGACTTACGTATGTTCAGGTAGGTTCCTCAGATCATCACAAACCTGATCTTCTCTTACAGTGGGAAAGACTTTGCTCCCTTGGAGCCCATCTTGCAGTCCATCCACTTGGGAGGTATGGGAAGAGAGGTTGCCAGAAAAGACTGAGGCAAAAATTTGTTGAGTACCTCAGCCTTCTCCTTGTCCATTGTTAACAGCTTGTAAGTCTTGCTCATCAAGTGTGTATGCTTTCTTCGACCTTCCTTTTCTAGCTGGCAAACCTGTAGGAGCCCTTCTTACTATTCTTTGCATCCCTTGGCACGTTCAGCTTCAGCTACACCTTGGCCTTCCTGACTCCATCCCACTGGAGTTTTTAATACAAATTATTCAAATGCTAAGAAATGTGAAATATAATGTTGAGAAAACAATCCTTACATTGTGCCTATGGGTTATCATGCTGACTATTGCTATTGACTAATGTGGCTATATCATAAAATCTAACAAGACATGATTTATTTTTTTCCCTCTCAAACATTTATTACTAAGCAGAGTCAGCAGAACACCAGCACTTCTTTCTCTGAATATTGGTGTGAATGCAAGAAATTATTTTGATGAGTGATTGCAATAATTCATACATCTTTTCAGCTGTTATATTATGAAGCATGTAATAGCTTTCTGCTATCTTGTCTGAAATTTGTTAGAAATTAGTGAATTAAATGTTTTTTTCCTCTTCAATTATCTTTTTTTTTTTCTTTTTCTCCAAATACTTTTTAGATTAATATTACTTCCCTTTGTCTCATCTCATCATATTACAAAATATTTACAGTACCACACAGGAAAGCTGAATATTGTTGACAGCCAATCTAGTCAAAACAGCTTTTTTGCATACTTGTTTTTCCTAGATACATTATATTTTTATTGTTATTAATTGTTCTCAAGGTTTAGAGCTGAACTGGCCTCTAGACAAATTCAGATGCTCTCTATTATATACTGCTCTCTGCAGGATATGCTGTTAACTTAGAAAGTCATTTAGAAGGGACTTAGGGGAAAAGTAATATCATTTAGTATGAAGTAATTTTGCCCTTGCTGTGGTGGTTTTGTGAATGACACAAAATTCAAACCGTTGGCCAGTTATTTCAGTATTTTTCTCAACATTCACTGGCAAACACAATAAAGTGCCAAATGCTGTGCTAATAGCACAGGTAACAGTCCTAAGGAGTGAGCATGTGTTAGGGAAATGGGGATACCTTGCACCTTGGCCAGTCAGCAGCTGTAGTATACTTTTTTGGCAATGTGTAGCCTACTTGCTATGAGTGCCACCATTCCATATCTATAGATACATGTATGTATGAACATTGTGTGGAGAAGGCAACAGTGAAAAAGCACGAAGTTGAAGAGGGAGTTGTGGTCTTTGGATGTCATCATCTAAGGAATGGTTGTTTTTAGAAAAATATTTGTGGTAGGTTTTTTTGTTGGTGGATTTGCTTTGTTTTGTCTTGGTTTTTAGGTTGGGTAGGGGTTTTTTTAGTCTGGTTTTTTTTTTACTAGCTATATAGCCAGCTTGATTTCTGTGGAAACTGCCACTCTAGCTGTTGAGCAATGCCTGTTTTTACTCTTCTTCTACAGTGCCATTGCAAGAACTATGCAGAGCTGTTCTTCTTCTCTATGGATTGTGCAGATGCAGCCTCACTATAAACACACTTATAAACTTATTAAATAATATTGTGTAGTGAAAGTACTATAGCTGATGTTAGGCTTGTGAACAAATGTGAGTAATAAATCTTGCAATGGAATAAAATGAAAGATTGTTGGGTCTAAAACTAAAAGTAACTAGAAATAGTTTTTCTAAAAAAGAAATACTAAGCAATTTTCAGTGGCACCTGAAGCGAATGAAGCTATTTTATTGTAGCTATATTGAATCTGTGATGTCATGATTTTCTGGTGGTTTGTTGGGGGTAGGATGTGTGTGTATGTTTCTGTTTTGTTGTTGAACTCTCAGGAAGAGGTTTAAACATGAAGGCAAAACTTTCAAACGTTAGCATGGCTAAATATGAAGCAAAGCTGCCATATTTTTTTTTTCCTTTTTGTGCCTCCATCTAGATCTGTCACATAATTTAAAGAAAAAAGAAAGATACAATTTAACCACAGGAGAGCTAATAGTGTGAAAAAAAACCAAAAACAACCCTGATGAATTTTGTTTCCGCAGCACGATATTATCAAAGATTTAAGAAACAAATTTGCCAGCCTCGGCGAGAACTCTCTGGTAACAGCCTAAATGTCTGTGTTGGTTTGCTTTTGAGTTAAAGGTTTCTTTTTCATTCATTTGAACATATTTCTCTTTTTTACCTCTTCTTTTTTAATTTATTATTCATGCCCTCTATTTAGCAAGCCTTCATTTTTTAAACCTCTTCCATCTTCCAGTGTCTTCTTTCTGTAACTTGGATGGAAAGTTTATGGCAGCAAAGCTGTCATTCTGGCTACTTCTGCTGCAGCTGTTCCTGCTTTTAGGTCATACATGTTTTGGGCGTTGTGTTTTTGGACATGATACTAACTGATTGTGTCATGTTCCTTTTGAGTAAGCTTTTACCACGCTATCTGATGGACTCGCTGTCATAGGGCTCTATGCAACTTCCCTTTGGCAACTTATACTGCTTAGTCACTCTCAATTCTTCAGCAAACTTCAATTAACTTGGTGAAAGTTCAAGCTCATCTGGAATTAACTGTGCCTTTATGTTTGCTCTTTATGTTCTTTATGTTTTCAGTAGTAGTTTAAATTTTAAAGAACAAACTTGCCCATTGCTCAAGCAACGCCATGCAGTATTGTTTGTTGCCGCTAGAGAATGTAAAATATAAAAGCACAGTGTATTCTATCAAAGATTCTGTTGATAGGGTGGGCAATCTATATTGTAACATCATAATATGCTTTGAAAACACTTCTGAGATGCTTCTTTTACTCTGGTATTCAGCACCAACTTGCCACTCGAGCCACATACTGAGCAGTATGAAGTTATGGTCACACTGAGTATGAACTGTTGCACAAAAGTGCAAGTTTGATATATGCAGTATGTATAAATAATGAATATGGGCTTTGAACTAACTTGAGTATTTACAATTGAGATAACACTTTTCAGAGAAACTGCTAAAAGCATATTAAAGAAAAATACCAAGGGGAGAATATTACTTGAACATGTTAAAATATCTGTTCAGTAGCATTGTATGTATTAAAATGGTCCATGATGTTGCCATAGAGCCCATATACTAAGATAAAGCCAAAAACCTTTGGAGAACTGATAGTAACTGTAGTCCTCATCTTAAATGACTGGAATTTTTATTCAGGAAAAAGAAATGGAAAAGC
This sequence comes from Bucco capensis, assembly GCA_013396975.1. Classification (NCBI taxonomy): domain Eukaryota; kingdom Metazoa; phylum Chordata; class Aves; order Piciformes; family Bucconidae; genus Bucco; species Bucco capensis. Next base: position 126,829 of record VWZO01021750.1, on the reverse strand, counting down.
AGAAACTTCTGTATCAGCAAGCCAGACTGCATGACCGGGGTGCTGCTGAGATGGTTCTTCAGACAATCAGTGCTAGTAAAGGTAATGTTTTATTGTGTAGATTGCATAGTAAACCTTATTTCTAATGATCCTTGATTCGTACTGGGTGAAACCTGCAGACATTTGCCACTAAAGTTTGTTTTCCAAGTGCACCAAACGTTTCTTAAATTATTGACAGCTATTCCAGAAAACTATAATGAATAATTCTCATGAAGTTATGGTCATTGTTGCTATTATTAGTAGTACTAATAATAATTTCTTTAGTCATGGTTGAGAGGAAGTGTGAAAAATGTCATAGCTTCAGAACACAGTTCTGTAGTAGGCGTAGATTTTGTTCCTTTATTTTGTTTCCCCTTCTTTCCCCCCTAAATACCTGCTTTATTGGTGTAGTTTGATAAAGCATTTCATAAGTGTAAATGATGTCCCTTAGGCACTATCTTACTCTAAGAGTTGATGCTTTCATTGTCTGTTCTGTGATTTGTTTCTACAGTAGTGATTTTTAAAACTTCATCTTTACAAATTTCATTTACTGTAACTAATTGCTATGACACGAGTGTCATTTTCTGAAGAAACAAGGAAAAATGTGTCTAGAGTGGCCTGCAGAGGAGACAAATTGTTAAAGCTAACTTACAATTGTGCCCTTGGCCTTAAATCAACTGTGTGCTCTAGCAAATGTACCATGGTTTGTATTGATTGAGCTCAGATCTTCCTGTCATCTTATCTTGTGTTTCTTTTGTGTGCTGTGTAAACATTATACCACATCTGTAGACACTCAGGAAGATATTAGGTCATGCTAGAGATGGTCTGCTGTACCAAAGAAATAGAGGCCTGTGCAGATAAATTGACATTTAAGTCATTGTTTGAATAAGTTAATAGATCGTTCTTATTTTTATATATGATCTGAAAGTATGTTTTAAAATAATTTTAAGGTGAGATGGGGCCAATGGTTGCAGCTACTCTAAAGCTAGGGATTGCCATCTTAAATGGAGGAAATTCTACTGTTCAACAGGTAAGCAACAAATTTATTTTCACCCATTGTAGTCAGTATAGATGTTTATACCATGGTCATTGTTATTTTAATAGTGCCTTGTGTGATGTGGTTATCTATTAGATGCTGTTTAGCCTCTTACTCTTGGTCCCAGAAGAAAGCAGTGTACAAAAGTACCTTGTTTGTCCAGAATATATTTGTTACTTGTATACATATAATTAATCTACAGAACACAAGACTAAAAGAAATTTGGTGTGCACTTCAGCTGGGAGAGGGAAATTTTATGTTAAATCATTAACTTCAGGAGGAATTCTGTGGGAGGAAAGGACTTCTTGGGAGATTACTACTGTCCTGTAGCCAGTAGAGCAAAATTGCTGACTCTTGCCTTCCATGCAGAAAATATTACACTACATCAGAAATCCTTAGCTTGTGCCATGGAGAGTCTTGGTGATAAAAGCAGAGACCTCAGACTTGATCTACTAATTTATAGTAAGATAATGTGATGAGCAGTAGACAAGTCTGATATATTAACAGTATTGTGCACTGTTGAAGAGAAGTGCCTTATACAGAGTACATTCAATGTTGCATACCAGTTGAAGATTCTGGACTCAAAAGACTTCATAATTGCCACTACTACATTGCTATAGGACAATTGAAGAAAACAAACAACTGGGAGAAGTTATGGTCCCGAGTTGAACAACCACTGAAGCAGCTGAATGCAGACCAAAATAATGTTGTTTTCAGGCATTATCGTTACCAGAAATTGACCAGAAAGACCACACATTGTGCAGAAAAGAGTCTGTCGTGATATTAAATTACTTAGGAAAATTGTGCCTTCTGTAAATAGTGATTTAATCTGAATTTGTAGTACTACAATCTAAATTTTAAGTCATTTGATAAAGTCTTAACTAATAGAAATGCAGGAAACAGTTACTAATCCTCTGTGTACTTTCGCAAACAGTTATAATAATACAATTACTACTAGTGCCAATTACATACTTATAAAAGCATCAGTAATACCATTTAGTTTTCTGGTTTTCCAATGGTCTCATTTCTACCAATTTTCTCTGGTGTTATGCTCACCTTTCCACTTTTCATTTAGGTTCTAAGATCAACTCTTCACTCTTCCTTGGGAGGAATGGTATGGGTGGGGGGAAAGGTACAGAAGTGGTTTTGAGAAGTTGTCATCATCATCCTCTGGAGTTCTTTGCTGTGATTAGTATAGTGTTGTTGATGGGGTGTATTTTTCTGTGATCTTGGGTCTACTTGGGGTTATGCTGATACTTTCTGTGAACACTGTTCACAACTGGAACCTCTGGTACCATCCTGTATCTTAGTTCAACAATACGTTGCATTCTACAATCAGATTTTGCTCCACTGAATAACTTCTTGTTCTTGTAATCTATCATCAGAGAGACATTACATGTTTACAATAAAGCTAAAACAATTTTAAAAAATACGACTACTAATATATTGTTGCTGCTAAAATAGTCTTAAACAAATTGAGGCTATGATAAGCCAAGTCTAGTGCTGAAATGGTAGTGTCAATACAAGTTTGTGGCCTAGTAGTGGCAAGATTGTATTTATATTAAACAATAAATTCTGATGGCTGTGTTAACTTTCATTACTATCTTTATTTTCCATGTTTTAGGAAGGAATACCCAAGGATAAAAGCATTAAATGTTCTTTCTGTTTTTGATACCTGGATTTTGCTCTGTAAGACTCCTTTATCTAATTTGTAAATATTAGAGCTATTTCAAAGCAGCAGCATCACTAGTAATCTAGAATCCATACAGTATTAAGTTAATTAGATTAACACATCATGTAAGTAAGAATGATCTCCATAAATTATTTGGTTATCTGCAGAAGATGCTTGACTACCTGAAGGATAAAAAGGATGTGGGATTCTTTCAGAGCCTTGCTGGTCTTATGCAGTCCTGTAGGTAAGAAAATGCCTCCTTTAAAAATGTTTTATGTTTCATTTAGGTTTTATTCTACAGGTTTTATAGTTTAAGGAAGATCCTCTGCATACTTTTGCAAACAGCACCCAGGGCCTGTAATGTGCTAGGCTTGGGGTGAAGGGCAAGGTGGAGCTCATGGCATGCAACTCTTCCCAAGATGTGGAACTACCTAGGAGAAAGAGCTCTCTTCACAAATGTTTATGACATTTGTGTCTGCTTGAGATGTGCCAGAAAACAACTCCAGAATTAGCAGCATTCATCAGGGATGAATTCTTAACTGTGGAGCTATCCTGTAGTCCTACAGAGACCAATAGTTAATGATCAATGTTAAGTAATCATAATAAAGGCTTTGGGAAAACCCAGCTTTCTTAGAAATACTAATAGGACTTGTTAGAAGGCAGAAAAAGGAGTAGAATATTATCTTTTAATAAACAAGGAGATACTGTGACTTTTTTGTCCCTTCATGCTTCTTGACAGTTTATATAAATATGGATTTTATATAAATAGGCATCTTATTTACATTTTATATAAATATGCATATATTTAAATGTTTATATATAATTCCAAAGAACAAGCCATATCGATAAATAATGTATTAATGAACTTAAAACCTAAGAATGAAAGGGGCTTCCTGGATCAAGTGGTTCAGTCTTCTCTCAAGGGTACTGTGTTATATCATATTTTCTTAACACTGCCTTTGGCCAAGTTGAAACCAGTGAGGTTTCTTGCCAGTAGAACTACTGCTGTAGTTCCTCTAGATTCAGCTGCCTTTCATAAACATTCTTGCTTATTAACAGAAGTTATCCATGGCTAGCTAACATGCTAAAGCTCTGAAAGGCATAACTTTGCAAATTCACAAATGGAAATACGTTAGATTATATGTTCCTTAAATCTGGTTAGTTGCATATTCCCCTTTGGCAGCTTCAGTTTCTTGGGACGTGGAAGGAGAGGAACACTGAGTGGAAGTAGTAATGACTTCATTTCTTAATGGATCTTGCTGCTTGAGATGAACTGGGCAATAATATAAAAGTAGTCCATCATACTGCTTCTTGGTAACCCCCAAAATGCATATGTATATCATAAACACATAAATTCCCTTTTTTAGTCAATCATAAAAAGCTAAATTCTGTTGTCATTTGCAGGGCAAAAGCGAGTTAAGTCTGTAGAGCTGAGTTTCGTAACCTTGTAGCAGACAATGTACTAAACCACTGAAATGTCCTTCATGGCATTATTATGGCTATATGCTTAAATCACAGATCCTCCTCTGTCTTTCACAAAATGACATATTACACATATTTAATTAATCACAGGGCAAATATCAATTTTCTCATTGCAGTGTTCTTGACCTAAATGCATTTGAACGTCAGAACAAAGCAGAAGGCCTTGGCATGGTGACTGAAGAGGGATCAGGTACTGTCAATTTAACAGCAATGATCCATCAACTTTTCTACATTTTGCAGAAGCAAGCTGAATTTGAAAGAAGGCTGTAAATATATATCTAGAGGCTGAAGCTAAAATGATTCCTAAGAGTGGTTTCTCTTTAATTGGCCTACCTAAACCCATGCTTGTTAATAGAAAATCACTAGCATTTGTTGAGTTTCAGAATAGTCTCAGAGGACTCCTACCCATCATTGTGAAGAAGTGAAGATATTACATGTAAAATTACAGCAGAGTTTATGCTCGTAAAACATTTCAGAAGTCCCTAACCAGTTTCACAAAATGAGATTAAGAGTTCCCACCTGATTTCTTAAAGTAATTTGGCGGGAATGAAACCCAGACAATATAGTTAAGCTGTAATTTAAATATTAGAGGTCAAGAGTACGCTACCTGCTGTTTGGAGAAAAGTCTACTGGGAAAGATTGTTCTTTGAAATAATTATTTCTGTTTGTCTTTGTGAAAATATCGCAAACGTTTTGCTGTACTTTTGGCATTAAACCGATATGCCTTCCTGCATTCACCTTGTCAGTTCAGTGGCAATTTCTTTCTTCTGTCTGATAGTAAGTTCTGCTACTCCCTTAGTATGATTGTCAGGAAACATGAGGTTCATTCTTGTGTTACTAAATAGAGCTACCAAAGCACATTTTCTCCATTATCGTCAGTATTTTTTACGGTGCATTTTTATGTTTAAATCCTACAGTGCCCTAATTTTTTAACATGTTTTTATCTTAAAAACAAGGTAAAAATGCTTGAATGTGTATTCATTGTTTCGTTTGGGGTTCATAATTCATACTTGCAAGCCAGCATATCTCATTGGCTATTGTGCCTGTAGTTCTCTTGTGTGGCATATATCTTGAATATTCAACAGCTTTTCTCAAATCAAAATCATGAACTGTTAAATTTGACTGAATGACTTCAGGAAGGATCATAAATGCTGCCTGTCCAAAAATGCTCTAACAGCTTGAATTACAGATCACATCTGCTAGACTTACATGAGTAAGCAGAATTAAGTGAACTCCTGTGAAGCAAACCAGGTCACAAGGTTGTGGATTGAGCACTAATGCAGCTATCTGACATATAAAGCTTTGGCTGTTAGTTTCATGTTTTACTGAAGATTATTCTGCACAATGTATTGATCTTTTGGACAACATTTCTATTCCTAAATATTTAAATGTATTGTTTATAAACGTTAGGTTTTGAAATAAACAGTCAAGATATTGGCTTCACACTCTTTTGACCACTGCCTCTCTATCTAGAAATGACTGATTTTGCATGCAAAGGTCAATAAATCTTTAAAAGCTGCAGAATTGACTCTACCAAAGTTAGAGTATTTTTGTGCTTCCTCATTTGAGGTTGGTTTTTTTTCTATTTTCTCTTTATTTGATCTTTCTCTTTTAGTGCAAAACCAGTACTAACTATATTTTGTATTTGCTAAAAAGAATTTTTCAACTTTTTTTCTTTTTTCCTTGTTTCTTTTTCTTTGAACTAATTGTCCTGTCCTCCCTTCCTCAGTCATCACTCATGAGCGTGGTAATTATTACAACCAACTGCCTAGTCTTTCTTTTCCCTGCTCTTAGCTTTGTGTCAGCACTGTACAGCTCCTGAACACCATTTGATTTTTGTGTTCCTGCAAGACTGTTAAACTGCTGGGTTCTTGTCTAGTATTATTACAACTGTGTATTCCAAAATTTCTGGGTTTTTGTTTCAACTCTCCCCACTTTGTTCTTCCTTCCATTCTCAGGATTTGCACAGTGACTGGCACACTAGATGTAAGAGCAGCAAGCTTTTTTTAAACTCTTTTTTTTTTTTCTCCTGTTCTTTTTTTATTTCTATTCATTTTAGTGAGTACAGTATTTGCAATGGATGAATGTTAAAAATAAATATATACCTATACATGCACAAAGCCTGGTGCTATAGTCCTCCTGTAGTATTTTTGTTGTGCATTGAATGTGGCTTTATTGCTGCATTGATTTGTGCAAACCCAGGGAATCAGTGGTGGATCCAGGGAGGATATGAGGGTGGTTGGTAAAAGGAGAGCACTTGCCACTGGCTAGGTTTATCAGGACTTGATAGAATAAAGAGGTGGTGCATTGCTCATTGAAAGGAATGAATAATGTTTACAGGTGGTTCTTCCTTGCTCTGAAAGCTGCTTGATGTGTTAAGGTTCCTATATCTGCAAGGTGCCTTTGCTCAAGTAGAGGAAGGGCTTTGTAGGAGCACTTGCCCTCACAGCTTCCTCTTGCCATGACAAATGAGCATTTAAAATAGGAAAAGGTAGATACCATTCAGCAGAAGCAATAAGCCTAAATGCAGCAGATGTCTTTTCATTAGACAGGTGTTGGGAAGGGGGTTGATCTAGATTTTTATTTGTTTACAGTGGGAATTTTTTATTTGGCAGATAAAAAAAAATCTGCACTTTTAGGATCACGTGTTTTCATTTTCTTTGTTGCTTCAGTGTCAAGATTATGGTAGTAACACTATGTCAAAGCTTTCTTGGCACAAAGGGATCATATTTGCTAATAGCACCTTTTATAGATATATGAATATACAACTGAAAATTCAAGAAAACTGAGCAAAGCAAAGCCAAACCAAAAAAGACTGTACTTTAGTTTTTTCAGGATTATATTTTTCTTGATATTATGCAGCATACAAATAGCAGTGATTTTTTTAGAGGCTCACCTTTCTCAATTGAGAAGTAGTTTCCATAAGAGCTGTAGAGGTACTAGTATTAATAACTGATAGCATTATGAAAGCCCAGCCAGTGGGTTTGTGGGGAGCTCCTGTAGTGAGCAGGAATTTCAAAGTATCCTAGATTTTCTATGATATTTCAGATCACATGTCTGTTTGCAATCCTATGAATAGCCATCTGTAAGTGCTACAAAGGAAGAACCACAGGTGTGGAAATGTTTGCTTCCATTTCTTCTTTTGAGAGAGATACTTTCTCTGTAAATAATTAATTAGTCCTCAATTAAAGATCATTTTATTTATTCCCAAGGGAATGATGGGATGTAAAATGTGTACTGTAGCCTGCTTCTCATGTCATATGAATCTGACAAAGAAGCATATTAATGAGTAATTGTAATTCTATTTACAACCTGTAAGGCTGAAAGTATTCTTGCCAAAGTCAAATAAAAATGGCTGTTGACACTTGTGGGAATAGAGTCAACTTTTCCTCAAAGACAGTGTGTATTTCTGGTCCCATGTCAATCCTGCCAATAGATAGAAAGCCCTGCACTGAAAAGAAACATGGATATGAAATTTCTTGCTCTATTCCAACTATTTATTTGTGCTGTCCACATTGTAATCTCCTTGTCCTGATATTCCTCTGACTGGTACTACCTTCCCTTTCCAAACTCTGGAACCTCCACTGGTGACAACATTGATGGTTCTCTAGCAAATGTGTTTCTTACTTGTTTTTGTGATGTACTCAATGTTGTTTCTTCTGTATGTATTTTGTTTTGATTGTTCTGTTTCCTTTTCAAAAAAGGGGGGTTCAAAACCAAAGACTTGTAGAAATGTTTATTATTATCTTGCAATAGTTTTTCATTCTTCATTTAACACTCATACTTTATGCTATTTCAGTGTGAGTCACAAAAATCTTGAAAGTGCAGCTTTTCTCCTTTGGAGAGACTTGTTTTATTTAATATATGAAGTTAAATTAAAATTAAGATGTTATATTACTTTTAGATTATTTTACTTTGGTTTCCCCTTTTTTCAGGCAAGTTCTGTTTTTATTTTTGTTTCTCCATAAGTCCTAAGAGGACCTATTTTAATAAAACATAATTTGAGAATGGAATGTGAATAGCTGGTCTTAAAGGACTTACTATTAAACTGACTGAGTGGTACACGTGCCACATAGTAAATAGCTATAATGAAGGTACACATAAGTGCTATTTTCAACCATTTATAATGTGAAATCATTAAATGTTCTTTTGTCCTTCATCACCCTAGTCACACTTCAAGTGGATGTTTAAATTCTGTGTGATTGACTGTGGCCTATGTTGAAGAGATGTTTTCCACCTTTATATCTATTTTTGAGTCAGTGTTTGCATTGAAAGGGGAACTTAGAAGAATCATTATGGTTGGAAAAAACCTCTGGGTTCAAAGAGTCCAACTGTTAACCTAACACTGCCAAGTACACCTACATGCTTTTGGAACACTTCCAGGGACAATGATTCCACCACTTCCCTGGGTAAGCCTGTTCCACTGTTTGATTTCTTCCTCTGGGTGAAGAAATACTTCCTAACATCTAATCTGAACCTCCCTTGAAGCCATTTCCTCATTTAAGTAGATTCAGTTCAAAGAAATTGTTCTATGTCACTGGGAGAGGAAACGAGTGCTTATTGAGAAGTCAAAGGTCTTGCAGCACTCACAAGGCAACCCAAAATTGCCCAATCTTGTGGTCACAGTAAGTTCACTTGGTTTGTCATTGGAGAGACTTGCTCTTACTTAATAGCCATCAAAAAGGAGCCTTCTTCCTTTTTGAAAGCTGGAAGTATTTGTATATTTCTGTCATATGTAGTATCAAACCAATGTTTCTGAGTAGTAATAGAAGTCAAATCTTTTCTGTGGAAGATTTTAGAAAAAGAAATTGAGAGAAATTATTAAACTTGGACACAAGCACTTTCAAGAAAAAAAAACAAATCATGTTTTTCATTTTCCATTCAATCTTATTTTCATTTCCAACACAACACCTCTGTTGCTATATAGCACAAACACAAGCTACCAGTTTTGCAAAAGCTGAAGGCTTAAAGCCTTGCTTTGTCTCATTCACACACAGCATGAGCAATGGCAGGATTTTAACATCTAAGCAAATATATGCCAGAACATACACCATGGGTTGGTCATATCATACACACTATGTATATTTGTAACTCCATTACGCAAATCTTTGTGTGTACTGGCATGAATTTGTGTAGAGAGCAGCAAAGATTATTCTCTTAGATTTTAGAGAAAAAAAAGGATTTGCACTTCAGTTCTGTAGTTGCCAGTGAGACATCTCTTACTGTCAGTAACAGGCAAAAATTAACATTTCTCTCAATAACAGCACTGGTTTTAGTCAGATTTTGATCAGCTGTAGTATTGAAAATTGTGATTATTTTCAATTTAATGTGGCCAAGATATTTGAAATATATTTTTTTGCTTCATTTTGAAATTTGTAAAAATGTTTCCAAAAGGAATGGGTCTTTCAGTTTATGTGAAATGATACAACTAAATATCACAGTATCCCAGTATGTCAGGGGTTGGCAGGGCCCTAGAAAGCTCATCTAGTGCAACCCCCNCCACCAGCACTCCTATTCAGGACTTCTGTTCATTTTGTGATTTCTTTACAGTGAAGCTAATTAAATGACCCTTCCAAATCCTTCCAATGTTGAAATAGGAATTTGTTTTATAAAAACGCCTAAATTTCAGTGGATGTACTAAAAGCTAGAAAATTGCTTCATAAATTTTAATATGGGACTTGTTTTCCTTTTTGTTCTGAAAATCTTACTCGATAAGAGAGCAAGAAAAATAGAAGTGGAAAAATACTAAACTGTAACTGCTTCTGTAGTGTTATTCATACTTCTCACCTTAAAATTCACAGGCCGTGGATTGATAAATCCATTAGCTTGAATTCATAACCAATCATGTCTATATATAAAATCAATCTTCTGATTGTGTTCATATTCTAAATTGTGCCAAACACTGTTTAAAATTCAGCTGTAACAATATAATACTACAATAATTTCTAAATAAAGACAATATAATTATAGTTATCTGCCAATATAACAGTATGTCAGTAATTGTTAATGCAATTATTATTGTCTTTAACCTTTTCAAAACCAGCTTATTTAAAAAAAATGAATCTCAATTCATTTACTCAACTCTTCTGGTTTGTTTGTATTCACACAGTAAAATATTGTCTTTGTAGCCATGGGATTTTGAAGTTTGGATAAAAGCCTAAAATATCTTTCCACTTAAACCAGAATTCTTCCATGTTATTTTGCAGTTTTCTTATATTTTTATCTCCTTTTCTTTTGCTATTTACAAATAGGACTTGGTCATATATTCGAATGATGTATATACTTAAAATTTTTATGGCTTCTGTTTTTGTAGCCATACACATTCCAAATGTTTTTCCTAAATGGGAATTTCCCTACTTTCAGTGGGTGGCCCTTATTGCCAGGAACACCTGTTACAGTCCCTGTCTAATTTTATTAGCTGTTGTACATTTTCTTCAATTGTGATTGCTTTCCTGGCTGAATGGTTGTTTCTCCTCTTCACATGTCAGTGTCCAAAGTTAACTCTGTGTATTGATGTCATTGAAATAATAGTGTGACTTCTGTATAGTGTTTCTTGTGAAAAATGAAGACAATAATTTGAAGCTTTCTACATTTGGCCATTAGCTGTTTCTGAAAAAGTGAACTGAAGTGCCTAATTCTGCAAAGCACATTGACATTTGTTCTAGTTCATCATAAATTTATTGCTTTATTTTGTCAAGGGAGACAAATGCCCAACATCCATTTTGTGTCAGCAGCAGAAAGGTACTAAATTCTCAAATATTTCTGCCTAAATGGTTATCAAGAACGTGCAGAGATGTAAATTTCATGGGCTATTCTAAAATCTAATCATTTATTTAAGGAATTATTTTCATGACTGATTAAAAATCTTTCTGTATGTTTAAGTACCTTATTTTGTGATGAATGGGAGTCCAATTAATGCAATCCTAACCTTTGTATGAAATGCAGCATTCATGCCTAGAAAAGTTGAACAAGAATGTAAATCATAGAGTATGTGTAAAATGTTGCCAAGCTCATGCTGCCATATTTATAAATCAAAAGTTAAGTTTCTTTTTAAATTTTTTTTACCAAGTAACTATCTGCCAAGCATATGTGCTTCAGATAGATTGATGGTTATAAATTTTCTCTTCCCTTCCCTCTTTCTTAAAAATTAAATGTGGAAGTTTCCTTTGGAGGCTGCGGGGTGTTCTTTGGCAGCCTGGGAGAATAATCTGCTTTCATCTGGCCTTCCCACAGGAGAAAAGGTGATGCAGGATGACGAGTTCACCTGTGACCTCTTCCGCTTCCTCCAGTTGCTTTGTGAAGGACATAACTCAGGTTTGTGGGCAGCCTGCAAGGCATCTAAACCAAGGGCATGGTAACTAAAGAGAAAAGCTCTTCCTTGCTGAAGCTTTGGCAGCCTTTATAAAATATTAACAAAGATGAAGTGGCGGCTGAACTAAAGGAAAATATTTTCATGTGGAATTAAATTGCCAGGTTTTTTAATCAGAACTTTTGGTTCTTGACTTACTAGGAAAGGTAAAAGTATGTAGGAAAATGCACATGGTTTATAACTTCTAGACAGTGAAGATCCAGAGGAAAAATACAACCAGGAGATGTTTTTATTGTTCTTTGGCATTGCGTAGGTGTAGTTATGTTATCGATGGAGTTCTAGAGATGTAAAATTAATCATAAATGGGATGAAAATAAGACCAAGTTAAAGTTCTACAGATGAAACAGATCTTTTGAATTCAGAAGTTCACGGTATGCAATCTCTGCAATAAAATTCAAAACTTCTTAAAATGTTTGGTTGCCAAAAAAAAAAAAAAAATCCATTCCTTTAAGCTCTACTTTCCTAGATTATGTTAAATCAGAATAATTTTCAGGAGTATTTTTTTTACGTTTTTAACACTTAAGTAAATTTATATTAACCTTTTATTTGAATTTTTAGATTTTCAGAATTACCTGAGAACTCAGACGGGCAACAACACAACTGTTAATATTATCATTTCCACTGTGGATTACTTATTGAGAGTTCAGGTAGGTTAACTAATTGAGAAGGTTACAATAATGACTTACAGCTACACAATACTGACTTTTTAAGAATGTATTTCTTTCATTAATTTTGATCATAAGGCAGAAATTTGTGTATGGACACTCCACATTTCTCAACTTCTCTGGAATTTCTTTCGGCAATGCATGGTTTTCTGCCACAGAAGTTCTATTTACAGCAAAATCAAACTATCACAAAAAGTTCATTTTTATTAGAGCAGCACAAGCCTTTGTCATGAAGTTGATTTTGTAGGCCACGTTGGTGACAAAGGCTGTAATTCTCTCCTAGTTACAATTCTCTCCAAGCCAAAGGTGACAAAGTGTGCGAGACTGAGCTCTCCCTTGAGCTGCAAGAATGCAAGGGAGTCTGCCAATGGAGAGTAGAGGGAAGGGAGAGGAATGCTAAGTCTGTCACTGAATAACATTAGCCACTTGTTGACTGAGACTATCCTGGGGCTGAAGTGTGGTTTGTATTGTTCAAGTTAAGCTTGAGCCAGCTCCTTTTTCATCCATGTGCTAGTTTAGCCTGAACACTGAACTGCTGTATGGATACTCATGGGATGACATGCAGTGAAGCATAAGAAAAAGCAGAAGCCTAGATTAAAAACTCTTCAATCCTCTAATTTTAATTATGTCCCTAATCTTTAAATAGGAAAACATTGCATTGTCACAACCCATTAGAAAGTAATGGAAAAAAATCTAATTTGTTAGCAGATTGGAGTATGTGAAAGACATGAAAACATACTTTGTGCTAAATGTTAATCGTGTTTACCTATTATTATTCTCTTTCTGAAAATCACTGTGCATAATAATAATTTTGTTCTGTTATTCAAATTTATCTAGTTATGTTTTCCCTTTAGCCATTAATTTATTGAGTCTGAGAATTCCAGGCTTTGAGAATTGGTGGGTTTTAATTTGCTGCTATTTCTCATGTTGCTGTTTGTCCTCCTCCATTCTGTAGAAGTTGTAGATCTGTTATTTTTCTTATCTTGATGAATAACCAGTTAGAGGTAGTTTGATTACGTGGTCTTATTGTGCTTACTGTTTTTTAGGAATCCATTAGTGATTTCTATTGGTATTATTCTGGGAAGGATGTTATTGATGAGCAAGGACAACGAAATTTTTCCAAAGCCATCCAGGTGGCAAAACAGGTTTTTAATACTCTCACAGAGTATATCCAGGTAAATCAGTTTTACTGGAATTTTATGGATTTGAAAGAAAGTTAGTGATACTTTTGGCGTGAGGGTGGAACATAGTTATTAATATAATATAGAGGCATTTATGCTTCAACGTTATTTTGGTGCCTTATTTTAAGAGGGAACTGAACTACAGAAATGCATAAATAGCTGTCACTACTCTTCTGGAATCTTAGCAAAATAGTCAAATTTACATAAACTAGTAAATAATTGTCCCTTGGTTCTATGCAAGATAGAGGCTTTCTGTTTTATTTTAATTTGGCCTAGACTGCAGCAGTGTTATTCACTTTAATGTCTTCACTTTTAATCTGTTGCTAAACTAAGATCAATGCAAAACAGCATTGCTTTTTAGTCAACAGAAGGTTAGGTTGTGTTTTCTGTCAGGAATCAGACTGTTTTAAGGAATCAGTGCTGTGCCTGAAATACTGAAGTGCTGTGTTATATTGAGAGTTGTAGAGATGTACATGAGGTGGACTCTGCAATATGTGAGATTGGCATCAATTCTGGCAAAATAACACTATAGCAATTCCTCCATCATATGCTAGGAGTTCAGTATAATTTAGTTCTTAATTTCTCATGTAAGTCAGTAAACATCATTACAGTTTGTTTCTGTGTGTAATAAGGTTAGACAGAGTCTTCTTAGACTGTTAGGTATCTATTATGTTGTTTTCATTCAAATGAAAATCATTATTACAAAAATAGTATTCCATGAGAATGAAATGTGATAGAATAGGACTGAATAAATATGAGTAGAAGCAGCTTATATGTATATGAGTACATATATTTAATGTATACATATTTGGCAAATTATAAGCAGTGTTGTTAGCTGGTAAAGATTTTATTTGTTTTTCTTTGAGGCTTCAACGGATTTTATATTCCTGTTTTTCAGAATTTGGAATTTTTATAAGAATATTCTTTAGCACTCTGTGCTACAACATGCTGGGAAAAAAGAAAAAAATCAAAAGTCTGATTCTGCAATCCCTTATGCCAATTTTGCATTAACCTTCTCTGTATTCCTGCTTGACAGAAATATGTGTAGATTGAGAAGCCTAGGGAAGACTCATCTTGAGTATCTGTACCCCTTTAGCACGTACAGTTTAAAGTTGCAAGCAGATATAGTTTTTGTGGTTCTGAATTAGTAAATTTGGACATTACTAAAAGAGGCAGAATGATTATTAGAAATAGGCATTAGTTAGCTAGTAGTGTTACTAAATATATAATTCTATATATGTTTAATTTTTTCATTCAGTTTCTAAAGGACATCTCTAAGCTATGGATTACCTGTATATCTTCCTTCCTGAATTTAAGTTTCTTACTAATAAACTCTATTTTTTGGTTTGTTTTGTTTTTGTCCATGAACAATCAATAGGGGCCATGTACTGGGAACCAGCAAAGTCTGGCACACAGCAGGCTGTGGGATGCTGTAGTTGGTTTTCTTCATGTGTTTGCCCACATGCAGATGAAACTGTCTCAGGTATCTTTTGGTTTTACTTTCTCCTTTTTAAGTTGCTGACTTTGTTTTTTGCAAAAGAGAAACAGATTGTCAATATGTTTGAGTCATTAGCAACAACAGTTACTAGGGGAAATATGAGGAAAAATAGGAGACAGAGGTGCTCACAGCACACATTGCTGCCTCATATTCAGTTTTTCATCCCCTAATACCTCCATTTGAATGTAATGATTCTGAGCTTTCTACATAATTTGACATTCTTAGAGAAAAGTGTTGCAAGCTTGTAAAAATGTAATTGGCATTAAGCACTACAGCTCTGGAGGCTCTAAGGTTTGGGGTTTTTTAGATTTCATTTAGCTCCAAATGTACCTGTAAGGGTTTTTTTTGCCTAAGTTAAAGTAGTCTTGCTCAAATGATTTTGCTCCCTTCCCATTTATGACCAAAAGTAGGCTGATTGCTTGGATTTGTATACTTTGTACTTGAGGTATACTTCTCATTTTTTATTGCTAAATAAAGGTCTTCTTGCAAATGGCACCACAGTGAAAACTGTTTCAAGAATAAATGCATTGAATTTCCTCTCAAGTTTCTTTATAAGTCCATGTGGATGCTTTTAGAATGTGTTTCTTTTAAGAATTGAGAAAACAGTGTTTGGGTAGGCCACAGTGGAGTCTATTTTGCTTTCTGCCTGTACCACTAAAGCAACATCTGAGTAGTTACTGATGCTTAGCTATGTGTTGATTGAGAAATAGGATGTGACAGTATTTTACAGTCATGGCAAGTTTGTAGTCTTAGCTTTTTCCTGAGAGGCTTTGTAACATCTTTTAATTACTGCATCTAGAAAATAAGGATACTCATCCCATCACTTCAGAGAAAGCCAAGAAGCTTTGTGCAACAAGATCCACTGTGGTATTTGGAGTTACTCATGCTGTTCTGTTGGGTGACAGAAAAACAGTCTACTCCAGATCCATGGAAAAGAGTGATGGCATCTTTCCCTTGCATGGAGCTCAAGCTCTTGGGAGTTCCTATAGGAGGCTGGCAGAGCCTTGCAAAAAAACAGAATATACATGGGCTTTTTTTGTGGGGTTTTTTTGTTTATTTATATTAATATTCTTTATATTAATAAAGACTATATTAACAAGCTTTTCAGATTCTATTGCAATACCAGTTTTCAAAGGTGTAGAGTGTGGCTCAGTGGATTTATGAGTTGTCATATGGCCTGCCTAGGCTGAGTATTTGGATTTTGTTTGAAATCAGGAGTTTCCAGAGCACTTCTGGAGAATGTTTGAAAGAGGATTTAAATAAGAACGAAACTAACACACTGTTTTGTTTGCGTTTGGATTTTGTGTGTATGTGGATTTTTGTTGTGGGTTTTTTTTCTTCATTTTCCTTCTCTAGTCTTGTACTAGGAAACAACACTGTGATATTGGCAATATTTCTTAAAAACTCAGAAATGAAAGTAAAATTTTCATTCTAATTGTCAAGGAAAATCTGAGTTGTAAGCAGCTTTTGAAGTAAGGAGATTTATAATGAAAACTTGCAAGACCAATCAATTAGAAATCTTCCTTCTTTCTAGCTTGTGCTGTTTTCAACGCAAGATGAAATTGCCACAATGTACCTTGAGTCTCTTGTGCTAGCCACTGCAGCCCAGCAATGCTCAAGTTTGCCTTATCAATAGCATGACATAACAGGAAGAAATAAAAGATGTTCAAAAGAATCAATATCATGCCTATTTAAGTATATACTAATAAGTATTCTGAAATCTGATTTCAACTTTTCTTTCTCCCCCCAAAAAGTTCAGTGGCTTGTAACGGAATCACTTCTTTTGAATGATGTTACACTTTGAGCTCTATGTGCTGCTACTATTGCTCTTACAAATCTTCATAGGTGTAAACTTGATTATACCAACAGCAACAATATTTTAGCTGACATGAAACATTACAGAGGCATCATCTGAAAGCTTCTCATACCCAGTTATTGCTTTAAATTTTTTTTTATCAACATCAATTTCCACTTTGTCTTTATTAAATTTTTGTCTTCTAAGCAGATCATCTTGTAAATGTTTGATCCTCTGAAGGTATTGCAAGGAATCAAGCAATTAAATGTATTTTCACTGTGTTACCAGCTTTTATACTACTAGTTTTGTAATTTCTAAGTCTCATTTTTACAGGGTGAAATATGAACGCACATAAATCTCAAAGAAGTCAATAGATACCTTGTTACATATATTGTGTTCATTATTTAGGATTCCAGTCAAATTGAATTGCTGAAGGAATTAATGGATCTTCAGAAGGATATGGTTGTCATGTTGCTGTCTATGCTGGAAGGTAGCCAAAATTTAATTTTAAATCCTCTTTCACGGTTGTTCTAGCAAAGTTTTGACCTTTGTCATTTTCTTGATGTGAGAAATAGTGCTTCATTTTCCTTTGGGGTTTTAATTTTCACGTTTCGGTTGTGAGAAGAGTTGTTAGGTCTTCAAATGAATGGGACATCTCTATAGTGTAGTTGATGAAGTTTATATTCATTCTGAATGTCAGCATTGTGTAAAATCCAGCTCTGTTTCAATCAACTTGGCTTCTCTTTTGGCTTAGGTGAAAAGCTTTTTATTATTGAAGTTGGAATCCTGGGTTCTAGGAACTGAACTGTTTGTCAGTCATTTTATTAACACCTTTAGATTTATTTTGGTGGTGATCTTAGCCATAAAGAGCAGGCTCTCTGTAGGGCTTGTTAGTTCTTCATTTCTTTAATGGCAAATACTTAGTCACTTGTGGTTTTTTCCAGGTCTTAGGGTAGCATTATTAGTAAAAGATTTCAGATTTTACAGCTAGCTTTCTGATGTGGATGTGTTAGACAATAGTTGTTTATTCTTACTGTTTGATTATTTTGGGAGTCGTTACTGTACAGCCTTCTTTGCCAAACATTTATTGCCATCAGTGTCTCTAGCTTTATGTCATCCCATGCAGGTAATGTTGTGAATGGAACTATTGGCAAGCAGATGGTCGATATGCTGGTGGAATCGTCCAACAACGTGGAGATGATTCTCAAGTTTTTTGATATGTTCTTAAAGTTGAAGGATTTGACTTCCTCTGATGCATTCAAAGAATATGACCCTGATGGTAAAGGGATAATCTCAAAGAGGGATTTTCACAAGGCAATGGAAAGCCATAAGCATTATACCCAGTCTGAAACGGAGTTTCTGCTATCATGTGCTGAAACAGATGAGAATGAGACTCTGGACTATGAGGAGTTTGTGAAAAGATTCCATGAACCTGCCAAAGACATCGGCTTCAATGTGGCTGTTCTCCTGACTAACCTGTCTGAACACATGCCCCACGATAGCCGCTTGCAGACTTTCCTTGAGCTGTCAGAGAGTGTGCTGAATTACTTCCAGCCTTTCCTTGGACGCATAGAAATCATGGGCAGTGCCAAGCGCATCGAACGGGTTTATTTTGAAATAAGTGAGTCGAGTCGGACTCAGTGGGAGAAACCTCAGGTGAAAGAGTCAAAGAGACAATTTATATTTGATGTGGTAAATGAAGGAGGGGAGAAAGAGAAGATGGAGCTTTTTGTTAATTTCTGTGAGGATACCATCTTTGAAATGCAACTGGCTGCACAGATCTCCGAGTCAGATCTGAATGAAAGGTCAGCAAATAAAGAAGAGAATGAGAAAGATAAGCCTGAGGAACAGGATCCCAGAATGGCTTTCTTCTCTCTCCTGACCATGAAATCAGCATTAGTAGCTCTCAAGTATAATGTAATGACTCTTGTGAAAATGCTCAGCATGAAAAGCCTAAAGAAACAGATGAAAAAGGTGAAGAAAATGACCATGAAGGACATGGTCATGGCTTTATTTTCTTCCTATTGGAGCATTTTGATGGGCTTACTACATTTTGCTTGTAGTGTCATCCGGGGCTTCTTTCGCATCATATGCACCTTGCTGCTTGGAGGAAGCCTTGTAGAAGGAGCCAAGAAAATCAAGGTGGCTGAACTATTAGCTAATATGCCAGATCCCACTCAGGATGAGGTGCGTGGGGAAGGTGAAGAGGGGGACAGGAAGCCAACAGAAGTTGCATTGCCTTCAGAAGACTTGACAGATTTGAGAACTTTATCAGATGAGAGTGATCTACTCTCAGATATATTTGGGTTGGATTTGAAACGAGAAGGTGGACAGTATAAACTGATCCCTCATAATCCAAATGTTGGTTTGAGTGATTTACTGAGCACTCCCTCCTTAGCTCCAATGCCTCAGGTGCAGGAAAAAATTCAGGTAACTCTTTTATTTCTACTGTATGATTCTCTCTTTCTTATGCCAAGTGTAATCTTGAATCAAAGCTTGCATCTATGCTCTTCTGGGGTTTGTGACATGTTTTTTAAGGAATCACATATAATTACTGATGTCATAAAGAACCTTCTCTACATGCTCAAGTGCATTATGTTTTGGTAAACTGAAGGATCATCTCTCTAGGTTGTTCAATTTTTAAAGAAAGGGAAAAGCCTGTCACTCTGCACTCTATGTATTCTTTAACTCTAGAGTATAGAATAGGATTTAGACAATATTTTCAATCTTTCTATAGGAGCAGGTGAAAGAAGATGAAAAGGAAGAGAAGGAAGAAACAAAATCTGAACCTGAAAAAGCAGAGTATGTATTACTTTAACCCCTGATCCTACGAAATGTGTTTGTTTTTTTTTCCCACTGAAAAACTACCTTGATGTATACTCACTTCATTGCCTTTAATTTTGTGTCCATTCATGTTCCACAGTTAGGAATTTTTTTAAACCATCCTCCATACCCATGCACATTTGCAAGCAAATGCCATGTAAATAGCATCACTCTGAGATTTTATGAACTTCCCTCCTCCAGCAGCATTTAGTTAATTTAGCTAATTTAGTTTCTTTTAGAATGTATTTGATGTATTAAGTTTGAATACCTTGAAGCCTCTCATAATCTAAGACAACCTTTCAATGAAAGTTTGTCAGTTGTATTGTACTAAGAGAAGCAACTTAGGACATCAGTTATTCTGTTTGTAGATAGGTACAGAGAAATTAATAATGTAACTTTTACGTTGCCTCTGGTTTGGCTTCAAATGGGCTTCTGTGATCCTTTCAGCTATCATGCTGTCAGGTTAAATCAGCTTCTGAGATAATTCACAGTTCCTTAAATCATGTGCTTGGAGGGGACAACCCACTAACTATGATGTTCTGTGATTGGGCACCATGGTGATAATCACACAAGAAATGCTGTTAAGCTTTCTTATTTCAGTCTCCTCTTGAAGTGAATACTTATGAAATTCTCATTTGGGCAGAAATAGAGAATTTAAAACTTGCCTCTACCAATTAGCATCCTCACTTCAGGGTGCAAACCCAGTAAGTTTAATTACCTGTAGACTCAACCATACTGTTACTGCTGCTAGTGCTTTGGGCTAAAGAGGGATATGTGTCTGTTTTTCATGTGGGTGAACTGCATGAGCATTATGAAAAGATGGAATGTCCTCTTGCAGGCTGTGCTTTATTATTTTTTGTTCAGCAAGTTTATTAACTTGATGTTACTTTGTCTTCATTTGTGTTCTAAGAGGAGAAGATGGAGAAAAAGAGGAGAAAGCCAAGGAGGACAAAGGGAAACAGAAGTTGAGACAACTTCATACTCACAGACATGGAGAAGCAGAAGTTCAGGAATCAGCTTTCTGGAAGAAAATAATTGCTTACCAACAGAAGCTTCTTGTAAGCTGTTCTCTCCTCTGTGTGTTTAGCTATTGGCAGGGATATGTACTACAATACATTCTACTGATGTACATTCTACTAATGTAAAGACAAATTTGCATCTCATGAACCTCATTTTTCTCTCCACCATCATCCATGAAAAGGGTATAAAGGTCAAGATTTAAGTGGAGTGTTAGTGAAAGGAAGCACACAAATCACTTAATAGACAAGATAATAGCTCTTGGGAAGGCAGTTGTCCAAAACACAGAGCTTCAGTGATGCCTGTGCATCCCTGGGAAACAGCCATACATTTTTATGGGAGTAAAATGTCCTGAATTTTCACAGCTTGTGAGTCTGTAGGATTTGCCTTTCCCTGAAAAACAACTTTGGGAAATGGCAAGCTCTCCTATAAAAGGAATTTATTAAGATACAATGCTTAGCCCAAAACTTATAAGATGTTACAGATTTTTTCATGTAATAGCAAGTTATTATTTGAGAAACATCTCAAAACCTTTGTGCTAGAAAGACTTTTGAACTGTCAAGAAGGGAAAAAAGTACATTTCTGCATTCCTTTTGATAGAATAATGGGAGAGAAGCTTTCTACTCGTGGTACTTAGGTCTCAGATGAACTTTTTGCTGATCTGGTAAAAGCACAATTGATTCTGGAATAGAAAAAAGATTTGAATAAACTTATATGCAGACAATTATTTTGCTTGGTATAAGACGAATTTGCTATATACAAGAACATGGAGGTATGGGGAAGATAGTTTTCTGTATTACTATTATATTGTGATGTCTTTCTGTAGCCTCTAAGTGTATTGAGATGATGATGAAAAAAATGTAAGATGCAACTAGAAATCTTTCATCCCTTTATGCACGGAGTGAAACAAAAGGTCTTTTATCCAGTATTGCACGTCTGGAGTAGGAGAGGATTTGTACAATACACCACTCAAAGGGTTTGAATTTTTGTTGGTTTGTTTTGTTTTTGCTGTTTGTTTTTTCCCCCCTGTTTGTAGTTCTATTTGAAATCTCCATTGGGGTAACACAAGACCCCAACGTGGCAGCCTCATAAGGATTGTGGTGTCAATATTAGGCAAAGTGCATTTATGTTCTGTTTGTACTTCCAGAATTATTTTGCACGAAACTTTTACAACATGAGGATGTTGGCGTTGTTTGTTGCTTTTGCCATCAACTTTATCCTGCTTTTCTATAAGGTAAACTTGTTAAAATAATACTTTTCAAGTGGTATACTGAAAAAACAGTGAGGCAAGTCATATCATCTGAAGCTATTTAGAACATCACTGACCTTCCTCAAGACTTTAGTGTTGTCAATATAGAGTCTTCAGGCTCAGATCACTTTCTGGCAGAGCTGCTAGAGAGTGCATATGGCTATGTCACGAGTTGACTGGGTTTCTTCTGAGAGCTCTATGCTCTTACTGGACTTTGAGATGATAAGATTCACCATAGCCCAAATTGGCTACCAGGGGTAGGGAGAGAAAAAATAGATTAGTGTAACAAGATGAAAGAGTCTGTGAAATGTTTGCTGTGGCTATTTCTATGCAAAAACATCTTTTCTCACAATTATGTTGTCCTTAATATTATTTTTGTCAATTATACTATTTGGCTGGTAGTAGTGTAAAGTTCCTGTCCAATACAGCTGCAATATTAAGATGAAGTGGATTTGAACAGGTCTCCACCTCTGCTGTGACAGAAGAAAAGGAAGTTCCTGTGATATCTGCTGCTGAAAGTAGCAAGTTGAGCAGCCTGGCAAGTGACAATGAGAGGGTCCTTGCAGTGCATTATGTCCTGGAAGAAAGTAGTGGCTACATGGAGCCCACGCTGCGCATTTTGGCTATCCTACACACTGTCATCTCCTTCTTCTGCATCATAGGCTATTACTGTCTGAAGGTAAGAAAGATCCTACACAGTGTCAGCTCATTCTTCTGCATCATAGGCTATTACTGTCTGAAGGTAAGGAAGATCCTACACACTGTCAGCTCATTCTTCTGCATCATAGGCTATTACTGTCTGAAGGTAAGAAAGATCCTACACACTGTCAGCTCATTCTTGTGCATCATAGGGTATTACTGTCTGAAGGTAAGAAATACTTTTTCTTCTAGCTCTCAGCTTTTTTATCCATTGAGTGGTATAAATTGGAAGAAAGTCATAGCAACTTTCTTTAAGCAGGTTGAGGGACCATCTGAAGAAGTACTATTTTGTTACAGTAACATACACAGAAATTGTCTCTTCAAACTACATTTATTTGCTGACTAAAGGGGAAAGACATTATGATTATCATTATTTGCCATAATGAATTGCCTTCTTTCTAATTCTGGAACCCTGAAGAAAAGACCAAATGGCTTCACTCTCTCTCTTTGGAGATATATTGCTTTCAAAATTAAAAATATTCATAACTGCAGGTCTGTATATGATACACTTGATTTTGGAGATTGCTCTGCATGAAAGCCACTAAATTTTTCTGAGCTGTTAAAAATAAGATTAGAACTATTGTTGATGTATCTAATGAAATTACCATGTTGCTTGAGTAGTCTAATTTCTGTTGTTACTATTTCAATATACTAACATCTAGTCTTCACTAGTAAGGTAGCTAATGCAGGGGGTGTGAATTTTTGGGACCTGTGAAATAATTCCAGGGAAGATTAGGGTTTACTTTTTGTTGATAACAGATTTCTAAGAAAAATCCACCCTACTGGTACTGATTTACATTTGCCTTCTTGGAGTGTGCTTTTGAATGTTATGCAGATGATGAGAGTAAAGTCTGATCCTTACTGCTCAGGAGTCTCAGCCCCTGGCAAAGAACTAGAGACCACAAATGGAGTAGATGGAATGGGAATGTGATTGAAGAAAGTTTCCTTCCTCTGCTTCCAGATTTTCATTGCTCTCTGCAATGAAACCACTTTACTTCCCACTATGAGACCTCAAGAAATCTTTAACAAATGAAAGGCAACCTCTAACAGCTCTGAGTATCAAAATTCAATCCAAAAGTGTAATCCCACATTAATCTTTTGGAACTAGAATTTCTAAGCACTTAAAAAATATTTTTGTTTTAACACTCTTTCACTTCACTTTCTCTAATAGCTCCATAGCACTGAAGAGTTATTTTTATTTGAAGGATCCCTTTTCAAGGCTCTTGACCATCTTTTTACAGCTCTGTGATATGCTGTAGATGAATGATTCTGAGCTGTACTTTTGCAGTGTTCTGAGCAACTGTCTTTTAAATATTTTTAATACTATTTTTGTTTTGTCCAGTTTTTCATACTTAAATTTTCACAACAACTGGCTTTTCTCAATATTTTGCAGACATGTCAGCGAATTATAAATAATTCCTGGGTTTTTTTTGTTTCTTTCCAAATGCAGGTTCCACTGGTTATTTTTAAGAGAGAAAAGGAAGTGGCAAGGAAACTGGAATTTGATGGGCTATATATAACTGAACAGCCCTCAGAAGATGATATTAAGGGACAGTGGGATAGACTTGTAATCAACACACAGTGAGTTTTTACCTGCTTTGTCTCTTTATAGCTGTGTGTAAGCAATTGTTCTGCAATCTCCACAATTATCTAGTTGATCATCCAGCTTCTCTGAAATAAACAATTGCGAGGGATACATTTCTAGCAAAGATATACAAAATATTTCAGGCACCTGTTATGCTAATATTTACTATTACATCTTTATTTTATTCATTCCCAGGTTTTTGCTTTAAAATCATTTGTGTTCCATAACAGAAAAAAAAAAAGCGATTAATTTCTTTTGGCAAGCACAGTGATGGTTGTGTATTGCTGTCAGTTCAGGAGTGAAATGTGCTTTCCATCCTTCTAGTGTCTTTTGAAGGCTCTCCTTTAGGAATATATTTCAGGTGCTGACTCTTAGCCTGGTGGGACTATATAATCTCATTGCTTTCAAACCCTGTCTACACATACCGTAGAATCCTAGACTGGTTTGGGTTGGAAGGGAGCTCTGGAGCTCATCTAGTGCAACCCCCCTGCAGTGGCCAGGGACATCCCCAACTAGAGCAGCTTGCNNNNCCCCAGCCTGGATTGATAGTGGGGATTGTTCTGACCCAGGGGCAGGACCCTGCACTTGGTCTTGTTGAAGCTGCTGAGGTTCCCTGGGCCCACTCTCCAGCTTGCCCTGGCCTATGCCGCTTTGTCCCAGCCTTGTGACCATGGCAGGTCGAATGCCTTTTGGCAATTTTCATTCCAGTGTCTTCACAAGTGACTAGCTGGTGATAGCAACAACAAACTGCCTCTTAGAAACAAAATCAGTACGTAAATTTTATGATGTCTTAGTAAGTACTGCTTTGCTAATGATTATCTAAAATGTAGCCTTGTTTATCTGTGTTTTTCAGGTCTTTTCCAAATAACTATTGGGACAAATTTGTGAAAAGAAAGGTAAGGCTTATTTAAAAAATATATATATATGAAGTTAAAATAAAGTTTTAATGCATGTTTATTTTCATGTTTGAAGAAACGTGGACTACGCTTCTTTGACTTATTTCTTTGATTCAGTGTAGATTTCCATATTTACCGTTTTAAAATATACATAATTTCTTACCTCATGCTTACAACTACTTTTGTGTGGTTTGGATAGTTATTCTAGCAGAAATTTTCTACATACAGCTTGTTGTATAAAACAGCAAGTAAATGTTAATTTCCAGAAAAAATTCTTATGAAAGATACTAAATTTTGTAAGAAACAAAAGGATAGTTTTAATTCCCTGAAAATGATTTTTAGCTGTATCTCTCTGTTCAAGATCTTTTGATTCCTGCATATTCTATGTGTATTATAGTTTCATTGCATTATTAACTAATAAAAACAAGATTATAAAATTATGCAATAGAACCTGTTAATAAGTGAGAACGTTTTGACTATTATTTCAATGTAAAATACTTCCTCTTAAAAGAAAAAGTCCAAAATTCCCAGTTAAGCTATTCAGGTTGTTTAAAACCCTTGTGGGTTTTTGTGTGTTTGTCTTTTTTAAGGAATATCCAGTAAGGGTCAAATACTGTCTTTGAGTAATCTTATTTTAGTCAGGCTTTGTCACGTAGATAGAATATTCAAAGCATCTCTTTCCTGTGTGACCTCACAGTATATATTTTCTTTCTGTCAGTGCTGTTATTGATTTAGTTACTCTCCTTCTGGGTTGTTTCCCTGTTTTCATGAAATGAATAGGAAGGTCTTATCTTTGATGCCCACTTCTTGCCTCAATAGCAAGTGAGCAGGAAAAAAAAGAAATACTGACTGATATGATAGACAGATGGAAACAGAGATGCAAAAGATCATGTATGTAAAAGCTCCTGTCTTCAGAAATCAGGCTACAAATCAAGTGGCCTCCCAAAGTGATTCTCTGGATTATTCCTCTTCACTTTAGGTCATGGATAAATATGGTGAGTTCTATGGCCGGGACAGGATCAGTGAGTTACTAGGAATGGACAAAGCTGCTCTTGATTTTAGTGATGCTCGAGAAAAGAAGAAACCAAAGAAGGATAGTTCCTTATCTGCTGTGTAAGCATTTGCTTCTGGTTTGCTTGTGTGATTTGTTTCTATTTTTTTTTCTGTTTGGGGGTTTATCTTAGATTAAAATCAAGCATTCGAGGTCTGTCGTACAGCTTTGAGTTTTGTTGTTGCACTTTATGTATAGCTGTAGAAGAGAAATCAATTCTTAAGTGGAATGATGTAGGGAATTTCTTTCATTATAGACAACATATGTGCAGGACTCCACTGTGTTTTATGTGTGAAGATTTATTTTATTGCACAGCTGCTTGAATGCATCACATTGCTACTGTTTAACTCCTTGTCATCATTCTCTCAGTTCAGCTTAGCTGGAAAGAAAGGGTACACTGCATGTTCTGATTGTAAAGGAGTGATGGAATAACTTTAAATGATAGTGGTCCTGGCCAGTAAATCGAGGAAGATGGATGATGAGACTTCACATATTTTTATGATTTATTTTCCCTAGACTATGTATTTGCCTATTATCTGAGAGACAGACACAAGAAATAAATAACAAAACCTGGACAGTCAGAGTATTTGCATTCATTTTCCTTCTCGGGGAAGGAACATGCTGGGATTTTGTAAAGCACTGCAAAGGGAAGTCTAGGGGAGTCTAGGCTGTAGTGACCATGCCTTAGTCAGGTGCGTAATCACTAGAAGCACAGGCATGGCACAGAATAAAGGAAGGACTTTGCATTTCAGGAAGGCAGATTTGCAGCTGCTGAGAGACTTGCTGGGTGAGGTGCCCTGGGACACTGTCCTTAGGGACAAAGGAACCCATCAGAGCTGGCAGTTCTTCAAGGATACACTGACTAGAGCACAAGAAATCTCCATCCCTCTATGCAAAAAATCAAGCAGGGCAGGAGGAAGCCTGGTGTGGCTGAGCAAGCCCCTGCTTCTTGGGCTGACGTGTAAGAATGAAATGCTAAGCATTTGCTGCATAGAAGTAAAATTTATGTGTCCGAGTTGTGCCCTCTATAAATTGGAGATCAAGCATCAAAGCTTTCATAAATCAGAAAACTTCTACATTTTTCTCTGCTTTTCCCTTTTTGTTCAACTAGACTAATACACTTCAGAAGGAAAAATGTATTCTTAATTAAAAAAAAACCCTGTAGACTATTTGGAGTATAGGTCTTGATATAAATTAGATTTAATATTGTTTTTCAGCTATGGTAGTTCCACTTAAATCTATGTAGTTTTCATGCTGTTATACAGAAGGTTCAACTTGAGTGTTTTACGTTTTAGTTTTATGTGTAAAAATGGTGTTAATTTTTGGTTGTGTTAAAGAGTAAATACAGTTGCATAGACTACAGATAGGAGTCTGGTATTTTGATGTCAAGTCTTCCCTGGAAGAGTAATGTTTAACTAGAACTGTTGCTTTTATATGGTTAGTGACTCTGGCTATACATGTAAGAATTTTGGAAATCAGACCTTGATAGACTAGGGTTTAACCCTTGCTGTTTCATTTAAGGCATCTGCAGTACTATAGAAACATCTGGCATGGCAGTACTACCATATACTATCTGATCCTATATATACTTTCCTATATGGCAGCCATTATTTCTACTTATTTGGACATTGACAGAAGCTATTCTTGTTTAAAAACATTGAATTCACTCACATATAAAAGATAAAAGCAGGACAGGACACTTTTAATGCTATCATTTATATTTTTTCATGAGTTATGATTCAGGTTTAGAATTTCTTTCTGTCAATATAATACAAATGATCCAAACCTTTCCAAAAAGAATTCATTTCACCTTACTTTGCTTTAATGTCATCTAGTAACTAATGGTAAAAAATCAGATGTGAATTTCTGTGACCTGTTTTGACAGCTACTTTAGGCCTAGAATGGGTCACATTTTAGCAGCTGTGATGAATCCAAATCAGTATTTATTAGTTTGTTTTTCTGCCCCCCCTTTTTTTTTTTTGACAGATCCATTCCAGTGTAAAAGTGTGAATTAGAACCAAGTTCTGATATGTTTCAGCTTATGGAGAAATAAACCAGCTGTTGTCTCCTGTGTGAATATACACTTCCTACAGATTGTGTTGCATTTTTTTCCTATTGTGTTTTGATATAAAATGCAATATATTTATTTTTACAGGCTAAATTCCATTGATGTTAAGTATCAGATGTGGAAATTAGGAGTTGTTTTCACTGATAATGTAAGTTTATATGTATGTATATATTCATCTCCTGAAATGCAATATATACTTGTTAACTGGAAGTGCTTTAAAAGGAAGTGTGAAATACTCTGGATTCTATTGAATTTAATACATAGGTGAAGAAAACCTTGGAACCTTAAAAGACATTACCAAACTCTTTTCCCAATGGCATAGGTCTCTAGAAGCTCAGTTAGTTCCCACCCCACTTCTGGTATGCTTTAGTTAGGAGCAATAAGCAAGCAGTGCAGTGTAGATCTAGAAACCTGACTCTGTAAATTCTAATTGCCATTTTTCATATTGGTCATCAGCTTGATGAATACTTGACTGTTCCCAAAGCACAGTCAGATTGCTAGAGATAATGCATGTGCAATTGCTCAAATTTTTATCACTGCAACTGATTGTAAAAAGTGACACAGAAGGAGGCTGATTTTAAAAAATTAGTTTTAAAATTTAAAAAATCTTAAATTAAATTTTAAATTAAATTTAAAAATTTAATTTTTGAAAAAATTAAAATTTTAATACTTCAAAAAAAAATTAAAATACTTTAAAAACAACAAAAATATAAACAAGGCTGACTGTGCAGTTTCAGAAGTCACTCATCAAATGATTATTATGTGTCTCATGATTATGACTTGCCTGGTGGAAAAAGGGGCTGTGCAGCAAACAGTTTTGGAGCTAGGAATGCCAGGAAATGGAATCAGACTTTATAAATGGGAAGAGTGGAACAATAAATCTCCAGGGCTACAGAAACCATGATCTGTAAAGAGTCACAGTTTGTTCAGGATTACATTATTTTCAAAGGGAAAGATTGTAATTTCTCTTACAATTTTGTACTTGTCTTTAAGTCCAATAAAAATTAAATTATAAAGTAGAAGATTAACATTTGTAGTAGTAGTTAGTAAAAAACTTAACACTTAAATATGATAGTTGTAGTAGTTTGAATTAATTCTAAAATTCCTTTT